>CM050918.1:35834714-36043429 GCA_027742785.1 Vigna reflexopilosa
AAAACATATATCTAAATCTATTAGTGATGGATTTAACAATGAATTTGTCAAAAACATTTGACAAAATTTTAATTAATATATATGTATTAATTAAATTCTTATAAAAAAATCAATTATCAACAAAGAATATTGTAGCAAATTTGGTTGTTATAAATCATAATTAATTTACATTAAGATTTCAATGTGTTCATAAAAAAATAACCTAATTAGTTGGGCAGAGACAAAATTACAACTATTAAAATATTAGAGATTGGTTTGTAAATTTTAAGAAAATTTAGGAGTTGGTTAACAAAAAATAATTATTGGGGATAAATATTTTAAGAGTTAATAAATAACAATCAATTTCTTATACTAGTAGTTAGCTAATTATTCTATTATCTTTCAATTACTAATGCCCTTTTATTTTATTATTTTACTATTATTTTAATAATGAATTTAAATAATTATACTTTCAAATATAGGGTGTTATACATCATTCTTTGTTGCAACACTTTAAGAGTCAATGTCTCAAACGCTTTCACCTTGTTCACTTGAGTGAATTTGGGGGAGAGTGATTAAGATGATTTGAAAGTAATTTTTGTTGTTGTTTTTTTAATAGATTTGGAGGTAAGTGAGAGTTACTCTCATTCAAATCTACTCAAGTGAACAAGGTCTTAAAGTGCTAACCATCCAAACCTTCTACCTCTCTTCCTACCCTACTTGTATACATCACAAACAACACCAACACCACTGCCTTTAAAGTTGTTGCAACCATGATAAACTAATCCTCCCCTTCATTCATCATGAAAAAAATGGGTAGAGATACACATTTTGATATTTCAAAAGATTAGAAATATTGGGTTAAATTTCATGTTTTCTAAATATATTGATCTTCTATGCATTTCTTAGTGGTGTCCATCTTTCTTTTATGTTATATTTATACATTTTTTTCTATTTGCAATGTTATGTTTACATATGTTTGTTATGATTTAAAATGCGATAGCATTTGTCATCATAAAAAAAAAATTATTGAGACTTAATATGATGTTGTAGAATCATTAAACCTTATAAAGCTCATTCAATTGAAGCAAGACGGTCTAACCGTTTTATTAATTCTATTAATAAATGCTTGCACTATAATCACAAATATTATTTTTGCATAATATAAAATATATAAAGAATAAGTTTTGTAGCGTATGATTGTCTGGTTATGTTATGGACCGAACAATCTACTTTTTCACACATGTTTTCTTCATGACATGGTTGAAAGTGTTAGAAGTCTCACAGAGATAAGGCCAATTTATAATATATAAATGAGGTGCAAACTTCACCTTACAAGCCGATTTTGTAGGGTTTGAATTAAGCTTAAAAACCTCCCGTTGTTGGACCACTATTGGACCACCCAATTTCTATATCACGTACGAATCTCACGTCATAAACAAGTTTACATTGCAAATATTTAAAACAACATGATACTTTCAACTATATATAAAAATATAAATTATTTTTTTAATTATTTAGAAACTATTCACTTAGGGAAACAATAAGTGAATATGATTATATTTGAATATTACATTTCATTGATACAAAATCAAGTCAAATCATTAATGAATATTTACAATCAAGTTTTCAAACATAAAGAGGTATTTAACTATCCACCAAGCATCAATATTTAAATAAATCATCTTCATTTGAATCTTGTATAATCCTTTGATTTTATTATTATATTAAACACATGTTGATATATTAATCAAGTTGTCTCAATTATTAAACATTTGAATATATTCATATATTTTAATACAATATATGGATCTTCTTTAATGTTAACATGACATTTAATAAAACTACTTATTACATGCATTACTTGATTTACTATTGAAATAAAAATAAAGTAAAAAGAAGAATAACAGCAACATATATGCCTAATTTAGTTTAAATAAGTTTTAATTTTCTACTGCTGAATTTCAAATGCTAACAACTAGTATTGTTGTATGGTTGTTTTCTTTTTCCTAATTCCATATTTTCTAAATTTAGTAGTCACGTCATTGTTTTCTAATGTACATTTTCTTAAGTGTTTTTATGTGCAAAATTTTCCTCTTTTTGTTGGCTATGAACACTATGCACCAAAAGGAAAGGAACCTTAAAAAGTTAAGCCTATAAGCTATTTCAAAGTAGGTAGAATCAAATTGAAGAGGCCGTTGGGCAAACATAAAGACAAGAATGGGATAAAATGATAAGGAAGAAAAGGACTAAAATGAGTATAATTTTAGCAAAACAAGTTAAACCATGAAACAATCTAAAAGGGTAGCTTGAAAGGCAAAGACACTGAGTTCATAGTGGAGTGACAGAAGAAAAGACTATGAGAGCTTTCAGAAGTTTTGCTACAGATTAATCAAAGTCATTGAAATGGTAAGGGGAAAATTAGAAACACCCAAAAGTTTTTTGGAAATAAAATGCAGTTCCTATCATTTGGTCATAAAAGGAATTAATGTAGGAATGCATCAGACCCATCTCAACTCCTTGATGGGACACAAAGCTAAACATTTACTTTCATCAAATTAAAGAGATTTTCAGAATCCTTGTTCAGACCAATATATATGTATATGTTTATGTGTGTGTGTATGTGTATGCAGCAAAATTCTGAGGCAGAGACAGGACCACATAGTAAGAATGGTTGGAAAAGCACAACAACATCATAGGAATTCAGTGAGCTTAAGTGGAAAAGGAAAAGGGAAATGACACTAAAGAATGGTGGGAGTTATATTCCTTTATAAGAATGTTGTTAATTCTTGTTAGGCACTCTCATAGGATGGTTGTTCACTGGAAATTATTTATCAGATTCATAGTACTACAGATATTATTCTTTTTAACTTTGATATTGTTAAATGCTATATCTTTTTCACTATATGTTTAAAAAAAAAGTGTTGGCAGGAACCATTTATGTTGCACTTTTGTGATTAGGGGAATGATTTTCCAGCTATGCCTATGGTGGCTAGGTGCTACTTAAGCAGCTAAAATCACTCCTTGAGGAACAATGAAAGCAAGAATTGTCAAAAAGGAAGCACTTTGTTTTTAGTGGTTTGAAAGTTGTAACGGTAACTTCAGTTATAAATGATTACACTTGTTCATTTTCTTTTACCTAATTTTATCTGGGGTACTGCTAGAAATTGGATAGAACTGAACAGAACTTTTAGACCATTACTTATTGAATCAAGTAAGGAAAAGGAGTTTGTATAAATGAAGCTGTTTACATTCTTTTTTTCATCATGTGTTGGAGTTGTGAAAGCTGCAGAAATGGGAGTTCCTTGCAGCCCAAAGCTTCCATGCACAAGTTGCTGTAGTTTTGGACTGAAGGGAGCTCCTAATTCTTCACTTTTTCATATAGTTTTCTTTTCCTTTACCATATCAAAGCCTTCTCAAACTTGTTGTCATTAGATATTGGTGTCTTCCTTGAAAATTTGGCCAAGTAATGAAGGGAAAATCCAAAATAAAAGTACATTATCATTCTCCTTTCCCTTTTTCTCTTGTAACTTTTGCAATTTCTTTCTAAGGGGCCAAATTTATGGATTGATTAAGTTATTCACTTCATGCTCTTGTACATTTATGCAGGTGGTGCCATGATTATGGTAAGGTCACCTTTATAATTTCATGTTGCTTTTGCTTTCAGTCTTCTTAGTTTTTCACTCCACAGAATTTACATAACCAAAGTTAAGGTTCATTAAGAATGCTCAAATCATGATTCAAAACAACATTTTTCTTTGGAGCTGTATTGTTTTAATCACAACACTCCTTGCTGTTCATTTCATTCCCTTGGTTTTCAAACACACAAGATCTGAACCTTAGAAAACAGCATCAGGGACTTTTTGAAGAACTTGACTAATCTCTTTTTCCACATGTGATTCAATAAAACGTCTAGCCATTTTCTGCCAGAATCAGTTCAGTGTCAAATTTTCTATTACAGAACACTAAGCATTTCTTTCTCATATGCAGTGTACTATAATATAGACTATGAAAAAGTGTTCATTCATAGGCAGTCCAGAACTCATGGTAGGTGAACACTTTCAAGTTGGTTTCCTTAATTTCTTTCACCTCCAAGTATATATAGTCACAAGGATCATAATATTATTATGTTTTGATTACTCTTTCTTTCTAAAACTAAACTTGAACAGCTTGTCTTAAGATTATTCATCTGGTAAAAGAATGACTTTCATTTTGGTAAGACATATTGATATATAGTACATGGTTAATCTAGGATAGCCTCTGCATTATGGCTCTTTTCTGCTTTTAATGTTGTTTCTTTTATCATGTTTGACCTGTTTATGGGAATTATAGCCTCAATTTGAAAGCTGAATAAGAGGTTTGTATTCATAAATTCTTCAGAATTGAGTTATTAAGGGAAGAATGTATTACTGTGCCTTCTGCTCCATGAGATCACTATGGTGATGGTTTTGGATATCAGAATTGTAGAGTGAAAAAAGAAGAGGAAATTTGATCATCTGATGAATGTACTGAAGGTATGTCACAGTTGCAGATTGCATCATTGTACCACTTTAGCAGCAATTAGCAATTCATTCAATTATGAAGACACATGATAGATGAATAATGATATTGATATGATATCAAATCTCATGCAAAGATTTGTTTAACAAAATACAAAGAGAAAGAGAGATAATGTGTTATTTATAGAAATGCAAATGCAGTTGGAGAAGGGTAGGAAATTCCTAACTAAGATTTTCACTTCGTTTATCTTCCTTCTTGCCTTCTCTTTTTATCTATATATAGCAGACAGAAAATGTTCCAGCAAAAACTCAATCAACTCATCTTTCATACATTCATGGATTAAACTTATTCGGATGACCAAGACTCTAACTTAAATTAATTTGATTAAAGATAAGAAACTTAAATTTAATTTTACTGTTTTATAACTTAGAATACAAAATCATGAATTTCAAAGATAGTAAACTAGATACGAATTTAATCCGTAAGCTTATATAGTGTGAAAACTTGCATTTATGAGTAAAATGAGGATTTGAACAAAACAACACGAGATAGTTATTGAACACAAGTTTAATCCATTAAATTATTAATTATGAAAGCATGCTTCAAAAAGAAAAGATGATGAACATAAGCATATAACAATACTTTAAGGACGAAAAATTTTGAATTTTAAAAGTCAAATTAAAATCAAAGAAATGTTCAATAATTGGCCTAAATTGGAGAGCATATGTTACCTAGTCAAGGTCATGTTTTATATGATTCCTTTACACCTCCGTGAAAATCACTCCTTAACTTTTTTCTGTTTTAATTTTTCATTCATTTTTGGGTTAGGATTTATGATAAGTTAGACTCCCTATTCTTTACTTATTTGTTTTTAAATAATGAGAAGATAACATACATTTATATTCATCTAATAAGTATTATAAAAGAATAAATATTTATAATTTTAAAAAAATGATAATGTCAAATAAAAATAACTAATTTGTGTATTAAAGTATAATTTCTTTTTTGTCTTTTAATGTTCAAACTCCAATATTATGCTTATTAGAAAAAAAAATACAAAATTACTATTTATACCTATTTAGACATGAAAGAAAACAAAAGCAAATTTCTAATTTTTAAAATTGATAATAAAAATAAACTATTCTACCAACAGTTATTCATTTAAAACTATTCCAAACTCCTTATATACAAAGATAACACAACCTTTCTATTTACTTATATAATAATGTAATGATGTAGCGATTAACAACTAAAGTAAGAAAATCGTTCTCATTATCTTTCTTTCTTTTCTTTCTGTTCTTTCACCTTTATATTTCTCCTTAAAGCATAATTATAGAAGATAAAAAAAAAAAACTTCTATCACATCCAAAAGATACATAAAAGTTAAATCTATGAGAATTTACAGGAAGCATGTCATGATGCTTCTTAATTTTAAGTCTAACTAATGAATGTATAAAAGAAAATAAAAACTAAGGTCATTTAAAAATCATAAGAAACATGACAAAAGACAATAGCTTATTTACTCATAAAAATAATTATTTGTTTTTTATTGCGTATTCATGATCTCATAAAAATTAGGAGTTAATTTCTTTTTATTCTATTTCTTTTGGATTTTAATTCTAGTTTATTACTTGTAATTCAACCTGGATCGACATGTGTTTAATGAAGGACCAAATGCATTTGATTTTCAACCAATAATGAAAATAAAACACACCTAAATAATTGGGTGTACCTTGAAGAGCAAGGTCAAGTAAAAAAAATCGAGTTGAGTCAACTTGACTCAAAAGTAAAGTCAAGTCATCTTGGATCATAAGTCAAGTTGAGTCGGACTTGCTTCAAAGTTGAGATTAGATAACTTGGGTCGAGAAATCTAAATGAATTCGCTTAGGTCAAAGGTTGAGCCGAGTTGGCCCCGAGCGAATGTCTAGGCGAGTCAGTCCAAATCGAAGGTCAACCTGAGTTAGCCTAGGCCGAAGTTCAACCTGAGTCAACCCAAGCTGAAGATCGAGTTAAGTCGAATCAAGTTAAAGGCTTGGCCAAGTTAGCCCTTGCCAAAGGTCAAGACAATCAACCTAGGTCGAAGGTTGAGCATGGTCAACTCGTGCTAAAAAATCAAATTGAGTTGGCTCGATAAGAAGGTTAGGACGAGTCAGTCATAGCTTAAGGTTAAGGCAAGTTGATCCAAACCAAAGTCCAAGTCGAGTCAGCATCGGATGAAGAATGAGTCGAGTTGACCTTTAACAAATGTCGAATCTAGTTTTCTTAGGTCAAGGAGTGGAGTTAAGTTGGCCTAATATAATTTTTGAGGTGAGTAAGCCTAAGCTAACTAATCGAGCCAAGTAAGCCCAAGTTGATGGTCAAGTTGAGTTAACCCTAACCAAAGGCCAAACCGAGTTGACTCGGTATAAAGGTTGAGATGAGTTGACCAGATCGAAGAATCAAAACGAATCGATCCTGACTAAAGGTCGATCTTATTCACTCCGATCAAAGATCGAGTTGAGTCGACTTGACCAAACATCGACCTAAGTCGCCCCGATTGAAGGTTGAGTTACGTTAGCCCTAACCAAAGGTCGAGCCAAATCATCCTAAGGAGGAGGTTGAGTCGAGTGGTTTTGGATCGAAGATTGAGTCGAGTCCTCTCTGGTCAAAGGCATTAACTGAAGATGTGAAGTCACCCTGATCAAAGGTTAGATTGAATCAGCCCCAGTCAGAGGTCAAACTGAGTTATCCCTAGTTAGAGTTCAAGTCAAGTTGTCATGGGTTGTAGATCAAGGTTAGTCAGCTCAAGTTGGTGGTCGAGATGAGTCGGCCTAAGTTGGAGGTCAAGACGGATTGACCTTGACCAAAGGTCAAGACGAGTTGGCTCATGCAAAAGATTGAAACGAGTCAACCTTAGACAAAGGTCGAGATGAATTGGTCTCGATTGGAGGTCAAGTCAAGTTAGTCTAGGCCTAGGTTTATTCAAGTTAGCTTTGGCTTTTGTTGAGGTGAGGTGTCCCAAACCCAAGTCAAGTTGAGTAAACCAAACTCAAGTCGACACAAGTCGATCTAGGTTCAGATCCAACTTAGTTGGTCTGGTTCATGTTTAATGGATCTATTCTTCAAGTATATTAGATTGATCTCACTTAATGTAATCTAATTAACAAAGTAGATTTAATCTAGATTTAATCCAATTTAAATTGGGTTGAGAAAATCTAAATATAGTTTGATCTAGTTAAAATGGATATGGATTATTGTTTCAATATATATTGTAGGATGTAGATTATAATGACCAGAATTTTTAAAATCTATTCCATGACCACCTTTAAGGTAAAAGAATATAAACATGAAATCATAAGTATTTTGCCTTGAGGTGCATCTCATTTGTGGTTCTTCTTAGATTTTACATTTGAATTTGGGTTTCGAATGTCTCTCATTTGTATTAAACATTGTATTAAAACCTTAGCTGTAAAAGGCCACATTGAGTCATTGTTTTACCTTTTCAAATGAAATGAATTTCTTAAGTAAACTATGAGAACTTTTCTCTTGTAGGTGCGGTTCTTTTTTTCTCAATCATATATTGAAGTTCTTAAAAAAATCTAGTAATTCTTCATCTCACTTTTCTTTATTTATTCTCTACTTCTCATCTTATTCCATGTTTTTCCATTTCATTTGTTTCAAGTTTTGACACTAACATATGTTAATGAATTTGTTTTAAGTGTAAAGTCGAACGTTCACTTAAAACAATTTCTTGATCTTCACACTTTGATTTTGTCATCTCCATGCTAAGATAATATGTTCGCCAACCGATTAGAAGTACCTGTTATAGGTGCTCTGATGCTAAAGTTCGATCTGTTAAAGTAGTTAACATTATAATAAAATCGTAATTAATGTCGTAACAATCATACTTTTGACTTATATTTATTAGAGTTGTCAAAACGGGTAACCCGGTCCGACCCGACCCACCACGGGTTGGTGGGTTAAACGGGTTGGCTCATTGGCTCACTTAACATTTTTTCACTCTCTTCTTATGAGATTCTTGTAATATGTTATTTTGATCAATCAAATTAAAACAGTAATAATTGGACCAATTGATATAAAAGAAACTAAAAAAACTGAAGAATCTAAATTATTAAGTAGCATGTGTTTATTTTGTATTTATTAATATAAAAAAATTAAAGAATCTTAGTTATCATAAGTAATATGTGTTTATTTTGAAATAATTAATATAAAAAAACTAAAAAATCTTAGTTACATAAAGGATGTTTTATATATAGGATATTTTATATGATTTTATATTGCTATGATTGTGTATATTAAATAATGAAAAGTGTTTAATGAAGTGGTTAAGTGATTGTAAAAATATTATATATATTTTTCCGTGTTATTAATTATTAAAAGTATTGTAAAAATATTGTATATGTTTAAATATTGTAAAAGTATTGTATATATAGGATGTTTAAATATTATAAAAACATTGTATATATTTTACCGTGTTATTAATTATTAAAAGTATTGTAAAAATATTTTATATATATATATATATATATATATATATAAAAGATGTTTAAATATTGTAAAAATATTGTATATGTTTAAATATTGTATATATAGGATGATTTATATGATTTTTTCGTATTATTGTAAAAATATTGTATATATTTTTCCATTATATCTCAAACATTAAGAGTAAATCAAAATTAACTTCCTAAAATATAACTCATCTTTGATTGTGAAATTTTCAGTGAGAAGACAGAGATCCTAGTTATGAAGGATGTATGTCTTAAATTATTAATTTACTTAATTTGATTTCAATAAAAAATAAGATTTGAATAATTAATTTAATTAATTGATTTAATTAAAAAAATAGATAAGTTGGTGAGTCAACCCGACCTACCACGGATTCAACCCGTGTGAGTTGGATTCTTAGTAAGCTGTGTCAAAATTGACTCGCATCAAACTTTTCAGATTTTTTTTCAACTTAATTTGGCTCAAACCCGTGGTAAGTCAGGTTGACTCACAGATTTCAACCGATTTTGACGGTACTAATATTTATAGTTTTCTATTTGTTTTTAATTAGAGTGAATCTAATTGGGCTAATTCCCTTTAAACTTTAAACCCGATTACTTTTATATATATATATATATATATATATATTAATTATAGAAAGTTATATTAAATAAAATAAAAATATCAGTATTAACTACATTAATTTAAATTAATATAACTATTAAAAAAATAGAAATAATTAAACCTAAATTAACTTTAATGAATATTGCAAATAAATTGAAAAAAAATAACAGTGAACTTAATTAACATATTAACCTAAATAAATATAAATATTAAAATTATATAAAATTATGGTTGATTAAAATTTAATTTTGTTTAGTCTAATTTGAGGTCGGAGTCAACTCTATTTTTAATAGTCATCATCATATTATTTACTAGTTAACTGCAAATATTTTTATAGTTGAAAACATGACCAATTTAATTATATTTTTATAGTTGACTGTGTAATAACATATTTAGACCAACTTCAACGTCAACGCATACAACAATGCAAAATTATATTGGCATGCATTCTCATATATGTTATTTAAGTTAATTTTAAGATTCTTAAAATATATAAACAATGAATATAAATTAATTAAAATACATTGTAATTAATTTTGAACTAAAACTCTTAAAACAAAAGTTGACCATAAAATTTTTAAAACAGTAACTAATTAACCTATTAGTAAGTTAAGATGCAAAAGAAACACAAAAATAATTAATAAGTTTGAAATGTTTGACTAAACTATAGTATGAAGTCTATATAAGTAATGGCATGCTAAGAATGATAATCACACAAGTTGATAAGATTGAAAGCTAAGAAGGCAACAAAATTAAGAGAAAAGATGGTGAAGAAGGTTTTTGCTTTGGTCATGTTTGTTATGGCTTATGGTTTGGCCATAACAAGTTGGAGTGAAGGTCAAATGCCTGCTACATGTGATGAGTATAAGCCATTGTTTGCTCCATGTGTGCCTTATTTGGTTGGTACACCGTTTGGGACTCCAACTCCAAGCTGTTGTGCTGGAGCTTCTTCACAGTTTAGTAAAGCAAACAATCCTGCAACCATAAAAAAGCTTTGTACTTGCCTAAATGCCTCTACAGCTAATTTAGGGTTTCGTTTTCAGAACCTCATACAACTCCCAAAAGCCTGCAATATTAAGCTTTCATTTTCTATTGAAAAGTGTATAAATGGTTAAAATAGTTATTAAACTGTTCAAACCATACATTCACAAGACTTGATGGGATATGTGTTGATGCATGTAAAACAACTAAATATTATGTAAGGAGGTATCGTCAATTTATAATGACTATTACTAGTTATGACTTCTATATAAAAAACTTAAATATTTATTTATTAAATTTATGTATATATATCTTAAATATTTATGACTGCTATAATATTAATTTTTTTATTTTAATACTCCAGTCATGTAATACACATAATCAACTTTGTCTATTCAAGGTGTGTGATATTCAATTGGGCCTCCAAAAGAGGAATCACCTTGTTTTGCAATGTCTCTTGAGCCTTCCCAAGCCTTCCTCTTGTCATGGATCCACCCACCTAAGTCTTGATGATCCTCATCATGCCCTTGGATTTTGATGTTTACATCATTATCTCCCTCTTTAGAAATACTTGAAGCCATTTCCAAAGCTTTATCATCAGTAGTGAAAGGAGATAAATAAGATATATTAAAAGTATTACTCATAAAATACTTACTTGGAAGATCAATGTTTTAGGCATTGTCATTATTTTTTCTACTTAAAAAGGTTAATCCCCTCTAGGTTCGAGCTTATATTTTCTTTGTTTAGTTTGACTTCCTTTATTTGCTTGTTTGGAATAACCTTAAATTTTCCTTTCAATGTGTGCTTTGACTTGTTCATATAGTTTTCTCACAAAGTAATCCTTAGCCCATGCATCTATAATTTTAAAACAGAAATGTTAGGCATAGGTAACAAATCTAATGGAGTTAAGTGGTTTAGCCCGTAAATAATTTCAAATGGAGAACAACTACTTGTGCTATGGACAACTCTATTGTAATAAAATTTAACATGAGGTAAACATTTTTCTCAAGATCTCAAGTTTTTCTTCAAGATAGTTGTAAGGTACCCAAAGTTCTATTCATTACCTTTGTTTGTCCATTTGTTTAGGGATGACAAGTAGTAGAAACAAAAATTTGGTATCTAGCTTACCCTATAATATCCTCTAAAAGTGACTAAGGAATTTTGTATCCCTATCACTCACAATACTTCTTCACAGTCCACGAGATCTAACTACCTCTTTGAAAAATAAGTCAGGTACATGTCAACATCATCAATCATTTTACAAGGAATAACGAGAGTCATTTTGGAAAATCTATTAACATACATAAAAATACATTTTTTTCCCTCCTTAAGTTTGTGGTGAATGCAATTCAAACTCCATTGAAATATCAAGCCAAAGACTATTAGGAACAAGCAAAGGATTATACAAACCATGTGATTTGGCCATTTTACAAGTAATGCCATTTTCACAAAAAATTTCATATCACATTTCTTGTAGAGCCAATAAAAATGTTCATGCACAATGTCTAAAGTCTTTTAAACTCCAAAGTGTCCCATTAACCTTCCCTTATGTGCTTCTTTTACTAAAAGATCCCTAATAGAACACTTAGGCAAATACAATCTTTATCTTTAAACAAATAACCATTGTGCCAAAATACCAATTGGTTCTAACATTTCTGCAAGTAGTAAAAATATCAGAAGATTCAGAATCATGTAGGTATATTTCCTTCAAAAATTCAAGACCAAATAATTTTGTTTAAATATTAGAAAGCAACATTTTCCTTAAAGACAAAGGATCGACCACAACATTTCCTATTCAATTGTTTTGCTTTATGACATATGGAAATTGATGGAGAACCATCTAAAGGGAGTCACATTGGACCTTTGATTGGAGCCATCGCTAGGATAACGGAAGAGAAAGAAGGAATTCAAAGAACTATATTTTTGTGGAAAATAGTTTATTAGCTTGTCCTTCCTTCTCTTAGCTTTGTAAAAATGTAAATAAGTCTTTTCTTTAAGCCTTGTATTTGGGCCAAGTATATATTTCTTTTAGGATTTTTATTTTGGCCATTTTTTATAAGTCTAAAGAATTTAATCGATTATGTAAGTATCATAATCGAGTAAATTAGACAATTTTCTACAAAATTGCATTTTTAGCATTTTAACTTGATTTTTGAGCGACTAAGAGAACTACGGTGTTCTTTGAGCTACCTTGGGCCAATGTCTCCTCTTGCTTGTTTTGGAAAGTACATGCATTAGGTAGGTAACTTGGTGCATGAACTTGACAACTCATTAGTCATACTTGAAGAAAGTTGTAAAACTTGTTAGTTTCAAGGTTCTTGGTATCTTTTTCTTTTCTTTAAGACTTGAGTTTACTCTTCCCTTCTGTAAATAAGAGTGAACAAGCACTGTAAACTCAACTTGGAAATAATATAGAGAAATATTGTCAATTTTTCAGCTCTCCCTTTATAAGTTCACTAGGATAATTGTCTTTTTGACTTCTCCTAACCTTTTCCTTGATGGTTGACCCAACCTTCATCAAGATACACATCCAAATCACTCTTCATACTCTATCTCTTTCATCTTATATGCTTATGCATCTAGTGCATTATATTCATCGTGTCTCCTTCAACTTGCATGAAGTGGGTTTGTTTAATTTTCTTAGGCCCTTTAATTACTTTAAAGACTCATGATCATTGTGTATAAAAAATTCTATAGGTAAAAGACAGTGTTTTCCAAGTTTGAAATGCTCTAACAAAGGCATACAATTTCTTATGATAAATGGGATACCTTAGGATATCCCCATTTAACTAAAATATAGTAAAACATTAGAAAGGGGGGAATTGTAATAACGTTTAATAACTATTACAAGTGTTAGTTAAACTGTAATAGTTTTTAGATGTTTCTATTTTCAAATAAGCGTTTAGGAAAACGTTTTGAACAAGAAAGGAAATAACACAAGTATTTTTTATACCGGTTCACTCAACCTAAGTTACGTCCAATTCTCCCTTAAGACTATTTAAGGGGTTTCGTTAATCTTATACAAGATTACAAATGAGTATAACTCGCTCCTGGATTAAAAATATTGTCAACCACTTCTGGTATACAAATAATGTCAACCACTTCTGTTCTCCTAGTCAATCTGATTAGTTCGAGTTTAATCACTCCTGGTATTAACTCTAGATAACCTATCTAGAACGTTTAACTCAATCGAGTTAAACAATACAAGTGTATTAATTTAGGCTTAATACCATTGTTGGTCCCTATTTTTGTCAACTTTGTTCGATGTGGGACTCATTTTTTTTGAATGTTCAATGTAGTCCTTAATTTCGTAATTTATCTTCAATTTGGTCCTTTTTGCTGACCACAACGGCAAAATGTGCAGTACCTCATTCAGTGAATTACATGGCAGTTATTGCCTAACATAATTAAGACCAGAGTTGACTAAGGATGGTCGCACCAGTGAGGACTTGACATGTGGCAACCCCTTTCTTCACCCAAAAATTAGGGTTCAGATTTGCATCTACAGATTGGGGAAAAGCTTGCTCTAGTGTCTTCATGCGAGAATAGGGTTTCTCCTTCATGGTGGATATGGTGAACTTCGTGATAGTTGGTTTGCTTTTAGGTTCTTCTCTTGTAGGTGAATGAAGAAGGCACGGTGGACAAGCTTATGGAGAGGCGTTGGTGCGACGGTTGAAGATGATTGCGTGATTCAACTTTGCATTTTTGCAATTTGGGTTTTGCTTGCGAGAGGTTGGTGATGATGTTGTTGGCTCTTCACCGTTGCACGTGAATCACGCTTCTAATTTGAAGGAGATGTCTGGTTCTCAGGGTTTTGATCTTCTATGTTTCAGGTTGATGGTGGCTAGTGAAGAATGAAGAAGCTTCACGATGACGTTGCTCAAAGGCACGAGGAACTCGCGATTTGGTTTTGCAATGCTTGTGGCAGAGTGTTTGGAACAACAACGCGGCCAGTGCGTGATATGTTCGCTAAAGGTTTCTGGGTAGGGTTTCGAAATCTCTAATGATGGAGGTGCGAAGATGGTGACTGGTCGTGAGCATGGCGACGACGGCTAAGGTTAGGTGGTTGCTAGGATTTCTGTGTAGGAGGAAATTAGGGTTTCTAGAGGTAGGAAACGATGATGACATGTCAAGGGTGTTGTGCTACATCAGCCAATAACTGCCATGTAATTCACTGATTGGTGTTGTGGACATTTTTTCGTTAATGATTTAAACGTCGTTAGCCAAAAGCAAAAAATTGAACATAAATTGCGATATAAGGGACTACATTGAACATTAAAAAAAAAATAAGCCCCACATTGAACAAAGTTAACGAAAATAGGGACCAACAATGGTATAAGCCTTTAATTTACTTTTGAATATATAAACGTGAGTAGTGTTTTGATTACAAGTACATATTCAAATAACTTTTAAAGAGAGGATAAAATCAATACAATGAAGTATGATGACTTGAAAGACTTTTTCTTGTTCTAAGAATAGGCTCAGGTGATGTAAGCTTTCAGAGAGAATAACAATGTAACAATTCAATGATAGCAAAAGTTCCTATATTCTCTTCTGCAAGTCTTCCTTATATAACTTTCTTCGAAATATGACTGTTACTAAGAAAGAGTTAACGTTTTTTAGTGTAGATGGCTTCAAGTACTAAGATTTGTACTTTTTTGCATCTTGGGAAGAGCAGCATCGCTTTAGTCGTAAGAGTTTGTACGACTATGGCAGGACATAAAGCTTTAAGGAAAGATTCCACGAAAGCCTTCCTATTTCACAACATCTTTTTGATCCATGTGTAGTGCTTTTGAGTAAAGCTTAGTATTATCATTATCTGCACAGATAAAGAGAGAAAAAGCAAAGCAAACAAAGATACAATATGTCCATGCATTTAATGTTCTTACATTAAAAGAGCACTTAAGCATGATTCATAATATAAGCGTTTAACGTGAGTCTGTGGTTTTCAAAATAATGTCTCACTTAATAAAATGTTCAGGGTTTACTACTTCTTTCTTTAGATGTGTTTTTGTCAAGTATTGTTTACTCTTTTATAACTAGCACATCATAATTTATCTTGCTAACATTTAATAAGGATATTCTAATATGCACTTTGCTTAGATGTTATACTTCACTAAACAATATTTCGTTAAGTATTGTATGTTAAACTTCAAAATTCGAGTTTCTAGATTGTCCACTGTCTCTAGACAATCTTGTCTTAACAATCTCTCCCTTTTTTATGTTTAACTAAAACACATGCTAAATGAAATATGTTTATGAGAGTTTTGAAAGGATTTAGACGATATCGGTCAAAGTCTAAGAATTTCGAAAGGTTTTTAACGTTTTGTTCAAAGTAAAATTGTATCCTTTTGGATTGTTTATTCATTTCATATTTTAAACAATATACATCCATACTGTTTATATATATGTAAGCTATAAGAGCAAATGAGTTTAGACAATATGTTTATCATAACGTTTATATATGAGAGCTATTGAATAAAAAATAAGTTTAAATGATATCACATAGCATTTATATATATATATATATATATATATATATATATTAGATTAAAATAAGTCTAAATAATATCTCGTAGTGTTTATATCAGAGCTACACAAATATAGAGTGATATTTATTAGTAGGATCAGACATGACTTAGATACATTTTAATCATGTTAGTCATGATAAATCAGAGCCAAAATATTAAAGTAGACTATTCAATATCAAATATGAATGATGTATGACTTTCATAAGTCATAAATCATTTATGCAATGCATACGTATATCAGAGCAAATCAACAGATCATATATACCAAAGCAAATAATGTATGCAAATCAAATGCATAAACAATATCAGAGCAATAAGTGGTATGAAAATGTATCAAAGTATATGATTGTAAAATTTGTTCTCAAAATGTATTCAATGTTTTAACAAAGATGATATGAGTGATTTGCCCTAGCTCATGTACTCCCTATAGCTCCCCCTGACTTGGATAACCTATAAGTGTTTAGCACTACAGACAACTCCCCATTTTTCTATCTTTTTCCTTCGTAAAAATCCTTTTTTAAACCCTTTCAGTTTCTAAGTCTTTAAAATTAGGCTAGTTTGTGATTAGGCTGTTAATTAGGGTTGTCTTGTAAAATTGTATTTAAGTGAGTGGTTTAGAGGAATACATAAGTTTTTGTTTAAATTTTGGTTCTTTCTTTTCCAAGTTTATCTTATTTTAATATAATCATAAGTTTTTTCCATGCCTTGAGTAGTCGGCCACACTATTGCAATATGTATCAGTCGGTACATACAGTACATATGCCCCCAAGCCTTAAGTATGGGTAGAGACAGAAGCGAAAATAGTTTGTTGTCGTTCGGTTGCTCCTTTGAAAATATGATTGTTGGTGATGGGTGGATGTGTCGTCTCATGAATTGCGTTGATGCCTCACGCACACACTGTTAGCAATGGCATTGAATTCATGGATCTGGCGATCTTGGTGGCACCCCATGTCCCTTGGGTTTTCTATAAATAAAGACCAAGTGGTTTTTGTCATTTTCACCTCTTCTATTCATGACACTCTTCTTTGACCGCATAGTTTCTATTTTTTTTTCTTGTTTAAGATAATAATGTTTGTTATTAACATTTCCTCATCCTCATCGGAAGGATCCTCTAGTTGGGAAGGTAGGGGGTATACAGATGGCGTTGTTTCGTCGTCTTCATCACTTGAATCATCTTCAGGTGATAAGGAGATGACCGAATGGAGTTTACCAAATCGTCTACACTTGTCCATACACAAATAAGGGTATAATCGAGGATGAGCCAAAATAGTAAAAAGAAGGCCATGGACGAATAAAGTGGTCACACTGTTAAGGAAATTCATGTTGACATGGCAATTGAAGGGATAAGCTAAACCTGCTAGAAATTCCAGGGTATGATTAGCTCGTGCAAGAAGTCCACAAATATGTTACCCAATTATGACAAGGCAATTTGCATCCTCCTCATCATCTCCCTTAAGTCCATCCAATTGTCCAAAGCTTCCTCCGATACAACTCACCACATTCATTGTGGTTACCATGTGAGCTTAAGGAGTTTCCACTCAACCTAACAATAAATGTCAAAATGTTTTGAGTATAAGATCCACTTAAAACAATTTTTTGAACTTCACACTCTAATGTTACCCTCTTTGTGCAAAGGTAATATATTAATCAACTAATCGAAAATTACCTAGTAAAGTACTCTAATATTAAAGTCAACTCAAATTTGATTAGTTAAAGCAATTAATGTTATAATAAAAACATAATTAATATTTTAAAAATCATGCACTTATATCTATAGCTTTTTCCATGAGCTTTTAATTAAAGTCAATCTAATAACGACTCAATTCCCTTTAAACATGATTAACATATTTATGTTAATTAGATGTTTAGTTGATTTTAATTGTAATCAATCAACTCAATTCCCTTTAAACATGATTAACATATTTATGTTAATTAGATGTTTAGTTGATTTTAATTGTAATCAATCAGTTTTCTTCATTTCTCGAACAATCGATCACACTATTGCGATCGACATGTATCAGTCAATAGATAGAGTACAAAATTCATAACTCAAACTCGAGCATGAGCTAATCTCATGTGCAAAAGAGAAACTCATTTTTCTTGTGATACAAGGAATTTAATTAATTGAATTGCCTCCATTGCAGATTGGATGTTTAGATTGTAAGTGAGGGGTCACTTTTGTATAGGTGAATAAGCAAGACAAAAAAAAAATTATAATGCCAGAGTACAAGAAAAAGAATGACATCAATTTTATAGCCTGTTCTAGGATTACAACAACAGGAGGTAGAAAAGCCTCTAGCTCAAACTACACTCTTAATTAGGCCATTATTCTGAAAAGAGTCTAAAATGAAATTTTAAGCAAACATAAACTACATGAATCAAGGGATTCATGCTACAAACATGACATACAAAAACGAACAAGTGATTGAGTAAATCTCTCTCATCTACTTATTCTTGCATCCGGTAAGATAGGTCCGTGCAAGCAAGAAATACTTCTCTTTCTGTCTTTTGTACTCCTTGTATCGAAGGAAAAAGTAACCAAGATAATCAAATTCAATTGGGGACATCTTTGCCTGTTTATCATCAGAAACAATATCAACAAACAATAAAGGGCATGGTGGTTCAACTAAGAAAGCATTGAGAATAAAAGAGGAAAATATACTACCTGAATCACACCCCACAATGCCCAGAAAACGTGAGAGGCAAGGGAAAATGTATTTGCCTCAACATACAAAGCTTCAAGATCTTTCTCGGACACCTGTATTATATTAAGTAAATGATGATCTTAAAGAAATACAGGAGATATCTATTATAGGACACGAAAATAAACTAATATTCGTATTTCCAATAACTTATGTACCCTGAAGTGCAAGTGTCTTCATGCTACAATATTGCTAAGTACCATACATATGCACCAAGGCATACTGGGATAAGGCTATTTCAAGTTAAAGTCAAATTTGAATAAACTTCAAGGGTACGACAAAAGTGGGGATTTCGGGAGATATTTAGGCAGTTTTATGTAACAAAGATCAGCCTTAGGCACACCCGCAAAAGGAAACATCACTCCAACAGGAAAGGCAACCTAATATAGTTGATACACCAAAGGGCTAGAGTGTCGAAGTGATTAAAGGCTAATGGAAAATAAGATGATCATGGCATAATTGATGGATTGTGTACATCTTATTTTTTAGATGATTGACAATCTGGAGACAGTGAAATAAAATACAAAAGAAATATTTAATCCCATTCACTGTGATTGGTACCTCATGGGGTCTTTCAGGTTGTAAGTAATGTCTGAAGAAATGATATTGTTCATTTATATTTGGGTACCTGCATTATGAAAATGATGAACTGAAGTAACAAACAGAAACCTAATTAAAAGAGAGAAGCAAGGATAAAGAACTCACAAGTCGAAGTCACAATCAAAACCAGCATATTCTGCAAAGTGGTTTCCTATGTCATAGCCTCTATAGTTGTATGATGCATATTCATAATCAATGAAGTAAAGTTTATCTGGAGAAATGTCAGACTAAATTAAGAAAAAACAAAAGATGAAAACCTCATCAATTAATAAAAAAGCTGGTTATCTAAACATCATCTCTTCACAAGTGAATGTTAAAATATTTGTGAATTCCAGAGATTGTTATAAACTGAGAATGAATAGATTCACATCAGAAATTCCTGTTAACAAACAAACTAATTAAAAAAACAAACGCATTACTTATTCAAAAAAAATACTCATTGTGTTGGTTTATGACTAATGTTGTGTACTTCTTCTGCTTTAATTTAAATCCCGAATAATTACAATTGGAGTTAGTATACTAAGCTCATGATCCAAACAGTGAGGTAATTTTGTACTCATTTAGCAACCATTGAAGAAAAACAGATATAACAACTTTTCTTGAACAAAACCATGCAACACCGTCACATTTTTAATTTTGATAATGTTTCCTAATCCGAAATAAGTAAATTGTACCAATGCTTGGCTCATGAGTTTATCATACACACATTTTACGAAGAAAGATAAAGGAAATGTTAAAACTGTGTGTGTGTGTGGATGCAGTGATGATATAGAACTCCCAACTCTTGAGAGTGAGTTCATAGACATGGCGTGCATAGAATAGCAAGCACAATAAATAAGCTACTGTCTTTTCTACAATAAATAAATAAATACATTAACAAGTAGAAGCACAGGCATGCTTACAAGCGAGGTATTTAGATACCTTCTTCATAATTAATCATGATATTTCCAGAAAGCAAGTCGTTGTGAGCAAAAATTACAGGAGATTTGAGTAGATCACACAATCCCTGTCACAAAAAATATATATATAAAACCTAGTCAAGAGAAGAAATTATGACCATAAATAAAATGAACTAATGACTACAACTAATTTAGCCTTTTCAATAAAAAAATGGTTTAATTAAGTTGTAAGTATCTCATAAATTCGGGTATTTTAAATTGAATCCTTATCAAAAAATTGTTTTATTGAGTGCTCAAATGTTTTCTTATTTTCGTTTAAATACCTCACCGTTTGATTTTTGCCATTTACCGTATGGTGTAACCGATACTTCTCATCTATAACTCACCGATCAACTCATTTTTTTCTCTCAAATCTCCTCCAACTCGCTCCTTTCCAATAGAGTTGATTGGCAAGTTGGAGATGGGAAGACGAAAGTAATAGCCATGTCATCCCGGCAAAATCAAACGGTAGGATACTAAGGTTAAAACGAAAAATATTTGATGCACTCAATAGAGCAGAAATTTTTAATAGGAACTTAATTGAAAATATCCCTAATTGATGAGGTACTTCAAACTTAATTAAGCCAAAAAATAATCTTCATAAGCACAAATGAGATGGAAAAGATTATGCCTGGAAACTTTGGCCCTTTCTTTGTTGGGCATGTCCTAATAAATATTTAGTAAAAGTGTTTGGACATTGGCAGCAAAAAAGATGGTAGTCACCACTCAAAATATAAACTTAACTTTCAAATCTAGTTATTAGAGTTGGACTTCAAATATGTTGGTAATTTATATTCGTTTGACCCCGGCATTACAATCAAAGATAAAAACAAATATAACAGCTAAGAAACGTCGGAAAGAGCAACTACCTTGAGCTCAACAATTTCATCATGAATTTCCTTGAATGAAATCGTTTCATAAGTCTTCTGGATTTCACTATCATCAAATTCAAGAACAGATGCTGGAAGAAAAAGTGGCTACTCAAATACTAATAATACCAATCTTTCAGGCATAAACATACAGAAGCCGTTGTCAAAAGCATATTGCATGAGGTTAATCAAGCTTGATGATAGTTTTAATATATTGAAGCAGTACATCATGACATAGGACTACGAATACAGAATGAAAAGCGTAAGGAACTTTTAGGTAACAAAAAACACACCCCAAATAGATTGTATATTTATAAATGATTCTATTAGTCAAAAAACAATGACAAATTTTTCACAAGACATAACAGGTCATTCTGGTATTATAAGTTACTTTCAAAACATTCCCTAGCATGTGATCTTTAAAAAAACAGTTGCTTTCAAAACTAAAAATCAGAGAATGGTGAAACTGAAAAGACTAAAAAGGGGAGTTCAAAACTTCAGAGAAGGAATGATAAAAATCAACAAATCAAATTGACTTCAAACAAAATTACAGAAGTAACTCATCAATTGAAATAGAATCGGACAGAGACCACACTAGAAGAAAGAAAATATAATAGACCTTTCTCAAAGAACTTCCAAACATCATTCCATAATTGAGGTTCCTTTGAACCTGGAATTTCCATATAATGAAATCTTTTAAGTTGCTTAGCTATTTTAGCAGCAAGCTTTGGTTCCCGCATATCTGCCACGGAGAAAATGTATTCACGAAGTCATTAAACCAGTGTAGCCTTAAACAAAGTATAATAACAGATAATTGAGAACTTCAGCTTAGAGCCTCCTCGTGATCAAAAGTCAGCATCAAGTCTTAGGTTGGCTTAGGGAAGTACATAGTTGCTACATTTAAAGATAGTTGAGCATTCATGAAGTTTTCCCATTTGTACCTGAAGGTGATAGAGTTTGAGCATTAATAAAAGATTGCACCATGCCATTCCCAAATATGCCGAGCCACTTAGCACCAAATCCTGCAGCTGTGATGAATTTGGTAGCCTAAACACCAAATTTTACACCAAACTTCAAGTAAAACCATTGAGTAAAATACAGATAAGCAACTAATTTAACAATTATAAACTATAATCTTTTTTCACCATCAGAATCATATCTTTCTCTGATCACAATCTACAACCGACATCCTCCGTGCACATCTAAGCAGGGATATAAATGAATAGTATACCTACAACTTCAACAAGTTTTCTCTTTCTTTTCTTATGGATTAATGAACAAAGTTTTGCAGCACATCATCTACAAGGGACTTATGTTGATGTGGATTTCAACAGTTTTTAAAGTCGTGGTTTGCTTATCCCTTCCTAATAAGTATTATTTTAACTTTTAATTTGGCCTTATCTCTATGACAGAATAAATTAAAATGAAATCCATAATACATACTCAAGAAATTATATATCTATATCAAAAATTGTTTTCCTCAACTGATTACAAAAAATATAAATAATTTCAAGTCGACCGGACTAGTGTTCCTGAACTTGATCTCAAACAAAATAACTTTAACTCAGCCTCAACCTAAAATATCTTTAACTAAACCAAAACCATAGTACATTAGTTTAACCCTAATAAAGGTAATTTTAACTTGACCTCAATCTCGACTAGAGTATCTTGAACTCAACCCTTTGGGTATGTTCAACTCAACTTTGACCAAGATATTTCAATTCCATCTCAACTAAGGCATCTTCTCCATGGTCTCAGCCGTATATCAGCCTTAACCAAAGCATCTTTAGCTTGGCCATGGCTAGACCATTGTGAGTTCAACCTTGACCAAAGTATTTTTACCTTGGCCTCAATCACATTATTTTGAATTCTACCTCAACTAGACTAATTTCACACCAGCCTCTACCAGAGCATCTTCAACTCAATTTTAACTAGGGTATCTTCAACTCGACCACGACCCAGGCATTTTCAGCTTGGCATTGCCGGAGAACAACTTCGGCTTGACATTAGCCAAAACATCTCCAGCCTGGGCCTAGGTCAAAATTTTAAAATTAAGGCCCGTGGGATGACCCAAACCCACATGGGTTGACCTGGTTTGACAAATCTACTTGCAATGGTAAATCGATGAAAGTCTTAGCCCATCAACAAATAATAAAATATGATACAATCCTGGAAAGTATTACTGCAAGCTTGCCACAAGCATACGTACATTTCAGTTACCCTTAACATTCAATTATTCATCAACCAGAGAACAACATTGCAGAAATAACAAGATATAGACGGCTACATCAACACTAGATGACTGCAATATTTGACTCAAGAAAGGACGCACAAGCATTCAGTGACATGGCTAGTTTTGTATGTAATTATGCAGTACAGTGTCTAACCTGCAATTCCCGCTGACGATCTATAATGTACTCAGTGTTGGGTCCATACAATCTGATGGTTATAATTTCCTCAATACAATTTTCTTGTTTAACTGAAACCTTGAGTACTGACAGACAATGACAAATGCATCAACCACATCAACAACAACACAATACTACGCGACAAGCAATTAAACAACCAGATGAAAGTTTAGCTGACTCTATTTCTGGATTTGTGAAGTAAACCGTCCACCAGACATAGCCATTCAGCATGTGAAAATCAATCTTGAGATGAACAAAAATTTTATTCTTTCTTCAAAAAAAAAAAACAACATTAACAGAACAACTCACACAAATTTGTAATTCCCCCGGAAATTTTCTCAACAGCAAAGCAAGAATCATCCAAATCTGCCCACGCCTTGAACATGTCCTTGCACATATTTCTGCAAGAAACAAAACAAAACAAAAAAAACAGAACGGGAAATGATGCAATTTCAGGAATAGAGATGAAACTGATTTAGCAACGTTTAAGAACATAAACAAACAAAACATCAACGGTTCAACATTGAAAGACATATTCTATTTTAGGCATCACACCCCACTCAACACCTAATCCAAAGAAATTGAACAATTCTAATTAATCTAGAACCGCCAAACCCCAATTGATACGTCTTCCCAGCAAAACCTGACCCACCCACTTTCCCACCTTCTCCCAGCAACCATACCCAGAAACAAAGAAACGATAACGTTCAAACGAGAAGCGCGCGAAAAAGGAAAAATCAATACTTTATTCTTTATTTTTATTTAAAAGAAAAGAAAAAAAAATGAGAATCACGTACAGGACGAGAGGTGTCATATGAGGAAGTTCGAGCGAAGGGTCGATGGTAAGCTGCGAGGGATGAATCTTCGAGACATAGTCATGGGTAGCTTGCTCTGCGACTTCAACGGGGTTCCAGATCTTAACCTCTGCACCCATTGATTGAACCAAACGAGAAGAGAGAGAGAAAAAACAAATAACGAAAGAGGGCAAAAAAGAAGAACACGGTGATGGGAAATGATGTTTGAAGAATATTTTGTTGTGTGGTGTTGCGTACGTTCAAATCAGAGGTGTCTCCTGCTATGACGTTAAGAAGATTTTTTGTTGTCCCACTAAATAACGAAAATGGATTTTCTGCGATCTTAAAGAGCAATGCTGGCGGTGCGTTATAAATCTGACCGTCAATCGAAGTCTTTCTTTTCTGCGAGTAATAAAATGATGGTTGAATAATTTCATTCGTATAGTATTTTTTATACGTGTTTTAATATGAATTTTATTTTAGAAAATTTAGTGCAACATGGTCGTTTTTATTAGTATTATATTAATAATATTAAAAAGGTATTATATGACATGTGGTACTATCTCTTTTACATGTGTGACAAATTTTTATTTTAAAAACAGATTAAAAAATTAAAAAAAAAAATCACGAATACATAACATATTTTTAACATTAGTATTATAAAAAAGACCTGATTATATCAAATTATAAAAAAAATTAAAAAGTATAAACAATAATCGATTTAAAAATTTTCTAAAAATTAAAAAAAAAATACATGTTCAAAATTAAAGGATTTAAAATATTTATAGATAAGTTTAAGTTGGGCTGAGATCTATGCACCTTTTTTCAAACTGCAGAGGATCTTAATTCCGATATGATCAATCTTAATTCCGGTGTCATTGTGATTTGACGCCTCCTTAATTAGTTGATTTTATTGAATCTTAGTTAGTTAATTTAATGTTGCTTCCGGCAACAAAACACCATTTCCTAAAATAAACAATTATTAGTCAAAATTTAGTTCAGATTCCATACGTCATATATATATATATATATATATATATATATATATATATATACGTACATACATATATGTATATACATATATTTGACCATCTAATATAATTTTTGGATATTTTTTTCTAATTTTACTTTTAATATCTAAATTTTGTAACATTTTACTTTTTGAATTTTTCTCTTTCCTACAAATTTGGGATACCTGTCTAATTGTATTATATTTTAATTCATTATTTATTTAAACTAGTTGAGTAAGAATTAAAATATAATTAAAAAAAACATGCACCAACTTTTGTAAAAGAAAATGGTAACTTTATAAATGAAGGTTGTAACATAAGTTTGTTTTGGAAAAAAATTTCAAACTAATTCACTTCTATGTTAAAGTAGGTTTTTTTTAATGGTATTAAAAATAGTTTGGCAAGATGATGACTGATGAACCAAACAAAAAGTAGTAAATATTTTAGTTTTATATTGATTAGCTTATGTAACAAATAAAAAATTTTACTAACCACATAAAATAAATATTATACTGTATGAGTATTTCGTCAGTTCAAAGATTGGATGTTCGACATCCAACTATTCACAGAACAATAATTAATTGAAGATCAATTTAAATAATAAAAATCATTGACCGGTAATTAATGGATCAAACTTAATTCGTAGTTCATTACAATGTCTATAAATATAAGTTTGTCATTGAGGTAGTGGTCTTACTTTCTCCACAACTCATTATTACAAAATCATTTGGAAATCACTCACTTAAGCGTCGAAGTGCACCTATAATCGAATTTGGAAAAGTTTATAAATCAAATGTAACTATAAAGTGTTCATACAATCTCATTACAAAACTATTAATATAAAAATTAAAATCTCATAGTTCTCCCATGTATCTCGCCGCTCAACTTCGCTTTATATACATTTGTAACAACATCTACTCCCGTAGTACGTTCATCGCAGGTGGAAACCACGACCACAACACGCAGTGAGCTAACAGAAACAAGTCTTATAAACATACATAAGTATTAAGCATCAACTTAGAATAAAATTTTCGAAAAGTACATATTGCATATACCGACACACATCTTCACATGACACATCAAATCATTAACACCTGCACTATCATAAATTCAAAGCCACCAAAATATAACAACAAAAGTTTTAATCAAAGTAGCCAATTCACACTCAGACTCACTCCATCATTCACCAACTCATACCCCAATTTATTTGAAACCATACACTTTATATTGAATCACCACCGGGTTACTCACATACAAGATAAGGTCAAGTGTTATCTCCCACCACTCTCTTAAAGAGTTTCACCAAGTCGGTACACTTTACCACCCCGTTACACAATGACATTTCTCACCACTCTCTTAGAACTTCGCCGGGCAAGTATATCACTTCCCACCACTCTCTCAAAGTTTTACCGAGCAAGTATACACTTTCCACCACCTTTTTGGAGTTTCACGGGACTAGGAATCACTCTCACCACTCTATTCCCAGAGAGCTTCACCAGACAAATATCAGTACTACTTCCACTACTCTTCCAGAATTAAAAATAACACATCATAATACGTATTTAACTAGAAAACCTGTAACTAATCAATGAGCCAATTCTAAAACTACATACACTAAATTTTTAATGAAATAACCGTAGACTTAAACTTACTCAAATGATCTGAATGTTGTGTCAAACTAAAATATTGTATCATCTCATTTAGCCAATGTCCACCGAATACCACAACAGTGATAACACTTAATCCTACATTAACTTACAATAAAAAAAATTGCATTAGATTTAATAAATATCACCCTTTATTTTACTGATTAAGCAATATGCACGGATGATGGTATTTATAAAAAAAAATATATCAACATTAAAACTTTGTATAATATATTATTATATAATATAAAAGAACCCTAAAGAAAATGAACAAGCATCAAATATAATATATGATATAGTATAATATACTATGTACCAACGTTGAGTTAAAACCAAAAATCCTACAATACGTAATCCACACTTTTGTTTCCTTAATTTCCAAACACAATTACTTATACTAATATTACATAATATAACTTATATAATATTTAAAATACCTCTTTATATAATATGAGAATATTATATAATATAAGCTATATAAAAAAAACCATAAATGCACCTTAATAAACTTCCTGCGACAAATCACTTAATCAACCAAATATACTGCATCATAAAGCAACGTAAGGATTGTTGAACCAATTTCATTACCTAATGAACATCATAAAAGAATTCAGATAGATTTCTATGTATAACATATCTGACTTGAACGTCAGAGTGTCGTTTGCAGGTCCACCACCTATCGGAGGATTGTGTTTTCAGAAATTATTAAAACGATCAAGAGAGACCAGAAAAGAAAGGTTAACCGACCCTCAAACCAATCCCACCAAAATAATTCATAATTTTTTTTTCAAATGAAAGAATTTTTTATAATAGATACTAATAATTATTTCAAATCTTATCTCATAGTCATGTTTGCAAAGGAACTAAGAATGATTCAACTCAAAGAGCATGTTTCACCAAGAGAATCCAAGCCTACCCGATTGTCATAGTACACACCCAAGAGAACCTTATACTACCATCCAAAAAATCTCAAACGAAACACATAAATAATAATAATTATGACACACACACACACATATATATATATATATATATATATATATTAAATGATCAAACATTGAAAAGAAACTAAACTCTTCACCAAATGGGTTAATTTCTAAAATAAGTGATGATATTTTGTTAAAAAAGAAAAAAAATCTACTTTAACAACTTAAAATTACAATATTTCAATCTTAATTTAAAATGAATTGTTAATTAGATTTTTCCTTTTAGGTGTCGAACTCTTATTTCTGTTTTTGATGTTACCGTGGATGATTCATTATAAGAATTCACGGAATTCTGAATATGTAAAAAAAATAGATATACTGATTAAAAACTATTATGTGAATAATTTTTTTTAATTAATAATTAGTTAAATTAAAAATAGATATTAAAATTATAAAACTGAAAAATAATTATTTATTATAAATAATTATTTAAATTTTAAAAAATAATTATTAAAATAAATAGAATTAAAAAAAACAAAATAAATGCTATTTATAAATACGAGTGTGGAGAGAAAGAAGTATCTACGGGAAGGGGAACCAGTACTTTGACACGCCATCCTAATTTGACATTCATTTCACACGTATGAAATGTAATGTTTATGGGTCCCACAGCAGCGAGGAAATGGGGACAATTTTGTAACTATAATTTCATACTTTTTCAATTTGAATTTGTGACACGCTTTCAGTTCCAATTTTTTTCTTCGGGGGTGTGGCCATATCGTTTGCTCTGCCCTAATCGCTTTGCATTTTATAGGTACGTTCTGCCCTCTTCCCTCCTCATTTGATGGTTTAAATGTGTGCTCCATTCTTCAGCCACCACCGCACCCGATCCGTGGTCATTGCCGGTGCCATTGGTGGAATTGCCACCGCCGCGGTGGTTGGAGGGAAGTAGGCATTGAAGAGATACATATCAATCTAGTGAATGATTAGGTCAAGAGAGTAGAATGGGAATAGTAGCACAAATTACACGAATACTTTCAAGTTATTTTTTTTATCACTTTTTTGTTGTTGTGCCTCATTGAATAATTTATTGCCTTGATTTTTTTGAGAATGTTGATGAAAAAGATTGTTGAGGATGGTTCACTCCCTTGGTTACCCTAATTTTTCAGGTGCAAAGATCTGGTACGAGCGTTATCTCCGACGATGGATGGGAACAAGGACGACGCGTTGAAATGTTTGAGAATCGGTAACTAGGCCTTAGAAAACGGCGATCGTTCACGCGCGTTGAAGTTCGTGACGAAGGCGCTCCCCGTCGACGATCTACTGTCCACGATAGAGGCGGAAACAAGGGACCAGTCCCCTGCCAGGAAGAAAAACTTTTCAATTAGAGAAAGTGAGAGGAAGAAAAACTTTTATGAGATATTGGGATTAGAGAAAAATTTCAATCCCTTCTAGACAGAAGACTTTAGAAATTCACAACCTTTTACAGGTAGAACTATAATCTTTGACGACATGTCACAAGAAGGGGAAATAACGACTCCTACTGCAACACAAGGCGCTGTAACAGGTTCTACAGCTGACCCGAAGCCCTGTTTAAGGTCTCCATTAAGTGTAATAGCTGACCAGCTACAGAGGTGCGGCTACATTCGCTCTATCCGAACAAGGGATTCAACCAACCCTCTTTATGTTGAGCTTGAAAGACAACATCTTCAGCGCCCTAGTGGAGCTGTACTCAAGCCCTCCGAGACCGAAGACTTTAGAAATTCACTTAAGAATTCACAACCTTTTACAGGTAGAACTATAATCTTTGACAACATGTCACAAGGAGAAATAACGGCTCCTACTGCAACACAAGGCGCTGTAACAGTTTCTACAACTGACCCGAAGCCCTGTTCAAGGTCTTCACTAAGTGTAATAGCTGACCAGCTACAGAGGATCGGCCACATTGGCTCTTACCGAATGAGGGGTTCAACCAACCCCGTTTGCATTGACCTTGAAAGACAGAACATCTTCAGCGTCCCGGAGCTTGATGAGATACCTCTTGGTCTTGACTCAAACACATCCAAGAAGAGGAAGAGTTATCTATGAAAGATGAAGCAAAACTCTTTCTCTTAGGTCATCATGGAATATCTCTAGGAAATTAAGAATATTTAGATTTTGTATTAAAGGTCAAGTAGTATAGAATTTCTTTTTAGGCTTTGTATTAAGGGTTGTGTAAGGTTTTTGAACAATCTTGTTTAAGTTATAGAACAATATTTGTGTTTAACTTAAGCTAATCTTGGGGTGATTAGTTTTGTAACTCTAACTTGGTGTATGGTATCTCATATGAGACATGATAGTCATATGACAAACACTTAGTGAAGAGTTTTCCTACAAAAGTAATAGTTATATGTCATTTTCTTAGTAGAGAATTTTTGCTAAAGTGATTTTGAAATGTAGGGAAATATTAGAAGGGGGATTGAATAATGTTTTAAACTCTTTTGCAATTCAACACTTAATGATTATTGCAAGGGTTAGACACTCTACAATAGTTGTTAGACAAGTGTATTTTTCAATAAAGCGTTTAGGAAAATGTTTTAAACAAGGAAAGCAATAACATAAGTATTTTTATATTGGTTCGCTTAACCTGAGCTACGTCCAATTTCCCTTAAGACCACTTAAGGGGTTCTACTAATATTTTACAAGATTACAATGAGTACAAACCACTCTTGATATATATCGAGTATTATTAACCACTCTTGATTCTTAAGTATTATCAATTATTCCTGTTTTCCACTAGTCTACCTGATTATTATGAGTTTAACCAATCCTAATATTTATCCTAGATAAAATGTCTAGACTATTTAACTCAACTGTGTTAAATAATACAAGTGTTTGAATTTACTTTTGAATATCAACACAATCGGTGTTTTGAATACAAGTACAGATTGAAATAACTCTCAGAGAGAGAATATATTTAATATAATGAAATCTGAGAACTTGTAAAGTTATTTCTCTTAAAATGAAAGGTTTTAGATGATGTAAGCTTGGATCTCTCGTTTTTATTGTATATTCTTCTTTTTTCTCTTCTGCGAGTCCTCTTTATATAGCCAGTCTTTTTCGAGAGATGACTTTTGGACACAAAGTTGACTTTCCGATAGACTTTATAGCCTTTTTAGGTCGTTAGTCAAACTGAGGTTTATGGTGTAGAGTGGTAGAACTTTATCAACGCTTTCTTTCATAAGTAGCTTATACAATCTTTCAGAGCTAAAAGCTTTGATGAAACATTGCAGGAATGTCTTCCTATCTCTCAATGTCTTTCTGTTCTTTGTGTAGAGCTTTTGAATAAAGTTGGTGTTGTCATTACTTGCATAGACAAGGAGAGCAAAATATAAAGCAAATAAGCACTTTTTTGTACAACATTAAATATTTTAAGTGTTGATGATCATAAAGCACATTGTGTGTTTAAAACACTTTGGCACATGTCAGCATCGTTTAAAGGCAAAACGTTTAATGTACTAGATTTAGATGATATAATCTTTAAACACTTGCTTCATACAATTGTCTAGGCTACTTTACATCGTTTAGTAGAGCTAACTTTTAAACGCTTTATCATTTGTTCAAACGCTATATCTTTTGTTCAAACGTTATAATGTTTGGCACTCTGTTACGAGTTCTATAACGTTTAACACTTTTTGTGTCATGCATTAAATGCGTTTGAAATATCAGATAATCATATATCATTTGATAACGTTTAGCGTTTTACAAATGATTTGTTCTGTCAAATGCTTAGTGCCTCAACACGTTTGGATATTAAATCTTAAACATTAGTGTTTAGCTTAGTGCTCACTTGGATGTTTTCATTATGTCAGACGTTGTTTGTTGTTAGACATAATTTACTTAAAACACTACATTCATTATAAATGTTTATCTCATTCAATACTTTAAAAAGATAATTATGTTTGATAAACACTTATTTGATTTAGTATTATTCTTTAGTCCATACAATCATTATAAACAATATTTCGTTGAGTATTGTTTGTTAAATTTCAAAACATGAGTTGCTAAATAGTCTAGTATCTTTGCACGATCTTGTCTTAATAGATTTTTCACATGACAAGCTTTTAATGGAGAGTTTTTTTACAAATGTAGTAACCATGTGTCTTTTTCCTAGTGGAAAAACTTTTGTTAAAGTGACTTTCTACATGATACTCCAAGAGTGAAGAGTTTTTCTAAAAGTTAGAGTGTCACATGTCTATCCTTCACCAAGATATGATTTTTATGGTTTGGTGCAAGATAACAATGTTTTGGTCTACTTTAGAGACACCTTCATCTATAATTATAAGTGTCTCTCCCTTATAAACCCATTTTGATATCAGTAATGAAATGCTACCAAAATTTTGAGTCATTCAAACTTGTCTCGAAAGTCAAGGCTAGAGCATCTCATACGGTTTCCTCTAGTCATTCTTCTTTAGAGTTGGCCTAACCTCTCAAAAGAACCATCAACCTCCTTTATCCCACCAATAACATACCAAAATCGAGAGTAATCACCACCATTTCCATAACTTTCATGTCACTTCTACCACTATAGATTCATTTTCTTGCTTTGACTCAACCTAGCTTGAGAAAGAACCTATCATTAAGTTTTACTCCGTTCACTTCAAGTTGAAGATACAATACTTTGATACATGCTTGAGAGGATCATCCCCTTGTTGGCATTGACAAATACATCTCTCACCGGTTCCTTAACTTGTGCGCTAACAACTGTGATGCTTGTACGAGAATTCCTTTCCCCAGATCATTCGATAACATAAATTGCTCATTTGTCTACGACTTATGACAATTATTGGGTATTACTTTTGAATGCAATGAAGCCAACTAAACTGGTTGATATCCAAAATAGTTCATTTTATGTATCTTATCTTCGTGATGTTGAAATTTACTACTATTCTTGGAGTCGTAATTGACTACTACATGTTGTCAGACTAGTGCTTATTCCGCCGACCCTTTTGGGTGACCGTTCTGATTAGTCGACTGCCATGGTGGAAAGACATATTCTTGGTTTCCCGAATATCACAACTACAATAGGGATGACACTAACCTAGCATTCATCCTTGGATTATCCTGTACTCCCCTCCTAGCATACTGGGACTTAGACATTCCAAAACAATATCCAAGATATGTTGTACCTAGCAATGATATTCAATTCAGATATGAAAGAACCACACAGGTTAAATATCATGGTGAAATTGAGAAGAGAGTGATAATCAACTGGAAGCAAACTTTCCTGTATGATGACCTCATGACCCCACAAGAGGGAGAAGAGCTAAGAAGATGAAGTGTAGAAGATAGCAAGGAAAATAAGACCTAAAGCCCTCGCAAAAGTAGGGCAAGATGGCTCGATTGGCCCTACTAGCAGGAAGTGCCCTCTAGACGATAGAATTACTCGCATTTTCATTGCAAATATGTATGCCATTGTTGATTATATTCAAGGTTATCAAACTCGAGAGTCGAATAAACTCGACTCGTAAACTCGACTCGTAAACTCGACTCGTAAACTTGTAAGAGTTTACTTTAGATGAAAAATATTATATAAATAATATCTTAATTCAAATAGGTCTACAAAATTATATAAATTTAAATAAATAAAATTTATAGATATATTTTTCATAAAAATAAATATTGTAAAACATAAATACTTGGATTATTGTCATTAATTTTGATGCATTTCATTAAATATATAATAAAAAAAGACCAAACGATCTCGTTTTTCTTAATTTTTTCCCCTTTCATGTTCGCAGAATCACTCCAAACTCGCGATCTTACCGATCTCACAGTTAATTCTATCGAGTTTACGCAGAAAACGAATTTACTTCCGAGTTAACTCGGAAGCCATATCTGAAAACGTAAACTCGTAAGAGTTTAAGAGTTAACTCGAGAGTTTGATAACTATGATTATATTTATTACTATCGTGTAATATGACAATCAGACGTTAATTCCCGCACAGCTACAAATAAGATTTTAATTTACATTGATTAGTTGTATGGTCTAAACCTTTATTATAACAATTTCAATTATTAAGGCATTTTATCTATTTTAGTTTCTATGAATGGTTTATTGCTTTAATATTAAATGTTCAAGTGTGGTACCGTTCCATGTATCACTGTTTTTCTCAATCCCCTCTCATGGAAACCTCTTATTGATACAATATTGAAAAGTGTTTTGAATTTTTTATAATTTTTATCTTTTAATTAAATGAATTGAATGCAATATTAATAGTTATTAAATATTATTTATTGAGAATTATCATGGAATGTACAGGATTTTGTTTAATTCATATACACTTGTAATACAAATGGATGGATACATGATATATAAATTTAGTCAAAAAATTGAGTTTTCTCATTATAAAAGTTTATAGAGTTGAGTTATAAGAACCTAATTTTGATTTTATTAGAATAAGATCAATCTTGTGATAATATATATACTTTTAATTCTTATTTGTATTTTTAGAGTTATGACATACTGTAAAAGTGTTTTCGTTGAGAGAAAATATGTATACTTAGTTAATGATTTAATTTATTATTTTGATTATAGAAGAAAATTATTTTAGAAAAAAAGAATTATATATGTTTTATGAAAAGAAATGCGATATATAAATACGCGTGTTAGAGAAATGAAGTATATATGGAGAAGATGAGAAAGATGAAAGAGTTGCTCCATTAATCTAAAATCGTGGGGCAGTGATAAACTGAATAACAATCTCTCAATTCTTTCTATCTCCAAATGAAACCCTAATCAACTCGTTTTTCCGATCTCGATAGCGCGATTCTTCTACGCTCGTCTTCGCTCTTTAACTGTAAGTTCACTTTCCCAATTTCCTTCACTCCCTCTCGATCCACCATATCAGCTTCACGCATATCTTCAATTTCTCATTTCAATTCATACTCTTTTGTTCTTATTTCTATTTTCCCCAAAATTAATCTCGAATCTCACATATAAATCTCGGATTTTTCTCTCCCTTCGGTACCCTAATTTTTCAGGCGCAAAGATCCGGTACGAGCGTTATCTTCACCATGGATGGGAACAAGGACGACGCGCTGAAATGTTTGAGAATCGGTAAAGAGGCGTTAGAAAACGGCGATCGTTCACGCGCGTTGAAGTTCGTGACGAAGGCGCGCCGCCTCGACCCCACGCTCCCCGTCGACGATCTACTGTCCACGATCGAGGCGGACACAGGGGATAAGTCTCCTGCCAAAGAGGCAGCGGCGGAAGGCACCGTGCCCCCCGATCAGCCTTCCCTCCGGCGAAGGGCGGCCGCTACCTCGGCGGCCACGGCGGGGTCGTCCTCCGCCTCGTCCTCTTCGGCCACTTATACCGAAGAGCAAGTTTCAATTATCAGAGAAATTAAGAGGAAGAAAAACTTTTATGAGATATTGGGATTAGAGAAAAGTTGCACCGTTGAGGATGTGAGAAAATCTTATAGGAAACTGTCCCTTAAGGTTCATCCCGACAAGAACAAAGCCCCTGGCGCTGAGGAAGCATTCAAGGCTGTGTCAAAGGCGTTTCAGTGCCTTAGCAATGAAGAGAGTAGGAGAAAGTATGATGTTTCCGGTGAAGATGAATCGGTTTACGAGCAGCGTGCCGCGAGGCCAGCTGCTAGGGGTTATAATGGTTACTATGAGGCTGATGTTGATGCTGAGGAGATATTTAGGAACTTCTTCTTTGGGGGAATGGCCCCTGCAGCCAATTTTGGAGGATTCAGTTTTGGACCAGGTGGTTTCAACGGCTTCAATGGTCACAGGCCTGCTGAACACGCTTCTGGTGGTTTTAATGTTCGTGCTTTAATTCAGTTGTTACCTGTGCTACTGATTTTGCTACTAAACTTTTTGCCTTCGTCGGATCCCTTGTACTCGCTGTCGAAGAGCTATCCTTATGAGCATCGTTTAGCTACACCAAAGGGTGTTAACTATTATGTTAAGTCTACAAAGTTTGCTCAGGAGTATCCGCCTGAGAGCGAAGAACGAGCAACTCTTGAAGAAAGGGTGGAGAGGGATTACTTTAGCGTTCTTCGCCAGAATTGTCATTTCGAGTTGCAGCGCCGCCAATGGGGGTATATCCGGGAAACACCGCACTGCGATATGCTGCGGAAGTTTGAGTTGGCGAATTGATAAGTGGAATCATAATCCTTATTTTAATTATTGTCTTACCTTTTGATGTAGATGCAACAGCTATTACTTGTTTGTGATATTATAGAATGTACAATTTATTTTTTTCACTCTGATATCAGTGAAGCAAGTTCACAATAAGCCAGCTTCTTTGTTGGAATTGTTCTCTCAAATTTCATCAACTATCTCCCTGATGAATTTTTTGTTTACTTGCTGAAATTATTTATTACCTGAAGTATAGTATGAATGCATTGGATCAATTGTGTACTTACGTTTGTCTTTTGACTGGAGTGTATTCCATGCTAAGCGGTACGCTGAGTGGTAGAGTAAATCTGTAAGTATTATTTTGCTATAATTCCTTGATTATTCGGTTGATTTTATTGCTGCTAAGTGACAACTTTTATATATTACGTTAATGCTTTAGCTCTAATACAGTAGAATGAATGGAAGAAGAGAATGGGGGCGAACAATAGATAAACATATGTCTGGAGATAGCAAAAAGAGTAAGGAAAAGATCGACAGGGATTAGCTTAACGCTTCCGTGATTTTACATCATCATCAAAAGGAATAGTGTTTAGAGGGTGCTAAACACTGGCTGAAACAGGTTGAAAGTCTATGCTTTGAAGCGTGATTTTTGGCATAAACACCCAATTAACAAATATCTCTTTTACTGTCTTGCCGTATGACTTGATCACTTGTCACTTTTCAATTTCTTTCTGCCTCCATGGGTAGACACCCCAAGGGTTCTCACTTCTTTTCAATTTCTAGTACGTTAAGTAGCTATCTACCCTTCTTTGTTTCCTTGATACTTGATAAGTGGAATCTCTTTGATTGAGGCATTAGTGGAGGCATAGTTGGGTGGCTAAAAATATTTGACAAAAGAGAGTCGAAGGTCTATGGCCATGAAGAACCATCTGTGGTTGCAAGATTTTTAGTGATATGATCTGTAGCTTCTCTATCATCATGGATATAAAGTTTCACGTTTCTTAGGGACTTGGTTTTCATTGAAACTATTTTATGTTCATCTGTGTATGCGATGGCCTGTCTTAGGCCTAACAAAGTTTGACAATGTAGTGTCTTTTTAAATTTGATTATGTTAGTCCGTGTCCTTTTCAAATTCATTAGGCTCAGAAGATAATAGCCAATTTTTCTTTTTTTTTTTCTTTCCTTATGTGTCAATTTTTATGGCGGTTTGGCTGGCACTGTGGAGTTTAGCTTGCCACATTTGGTGAAGAATATCATGTGTTTGTAATGTGTCCTGAGTTGTGACATAAGTACTTAAACCTGAATCATAAACCGTGGGGTCACTAGGGCTATCTTCTTATTCTCTCTCGACATTTTTCTAAGGATCAAGTCTCATTATTACAACAGTAGGTATATCAATCGAGACCACCCAGGCTACAGGTAGCTCAGCACAGATTAAATATACCCAATTTCTTAGTTTATTGGAAATTATTTCAATGAAAGTTTTAATTCCTGTCTTCTTATTTATAATTAAAGTTAATATTTAGAGAATTGGCCAAATGGCTTGTCAAGAGCCTATGCCTTAATTCATATTGACGTAGATTTGGTTTGATTGTAGATAAAGCATTATTTTTAAAATGTATAAACTTAACGGCTTATCATTTGTTTTAAAAGCTAAAAATTAAAGAATTATAACTTAGAATTAAGTTATATGTAAGTTGAAAATTAAAAAATTAAAGAAAATATAGCGTTTATACTAATTAATTTATGTATAACTTAAATAAATAAGTTAATATTTTTTTCTTGTAATTTATTTTACGAAGTCTGTTTTAATATTTTAATGCAAAAACCTTAATGATATAAATAGAAAATTGTGATGAAGAGAGAAGTCATGACTGAGGCATGATAAATCATACTTTAGGATGTTTCTTAAAGAATAGAAATTTTATATGAAATTGTATTTAATGTATTTTTACGTTCATGCGTAAACAAATGAAAACTTTAAGATAATGTTTTGATGTAAAGCTTCTCAACTAGCAAAAAAAAAAAGATTTGAAATGGTTCTTTTCTTAATTTCATATATAAAGAAATCATCTAAGTTGAATAAAGATAATAAAGTGTTGTTAAAATATTGTAAAATTTGTTGTTCAAAGCTTTATGTGTCCCAAGCTTTACAAAAATACTTTCCATGTTTGTTTAGTAAACTAGCAAAGTATTAAAACTCTCTATTCATGGGAAGACATATGTTTCTCTACCTTGTGAGAAAAACCCAATGATCTTTTAGATCATTCTCTATCCTTACAAAACTCTTCACTAGGAGTCTTTCTAAAAAAATACTCTCTAGATTGTCTTGTAAATGGTGGTAATTGTTCTACACAATACTTAGATTTCACTCGAAAGTTATGTTTCAAATAATACTAGGAATTTTTTTGCGTAGAGAAACTGTATTTCCAAATAATACTTAAGTTGTTTTAAGCATATTTAACTTGTCTAGTGAAACTTGATCAAGATCTGAACATAGTTTGCATTTATAGACAAATCAATGTAAAAAATTAGACTTCATATTTTCTTTCCTTCAGCTTGCTTTAAATTGCATGTAAAATATGCACTAACAAAAGGAGAATTTTTAAATCAATAGTAAACGCTTTTACAAATTGCATATCACATTAGTGTCATCATTGTATTAGATGCAACTTTGCGATTTCAAAAAGTTTTAATACACCATTCACAATTATTAAAGACTCTCTTGGACCCTCTATTAATTATAATAATGAATTTGTTTATTTACTTTTGGTGATTAATGGCTTTTACCATTAGATAAAGAGTTTTTCACGATTAAATTATTTTTGTTTTATGCACTTTTTTGTCATTCTCATTCTCTTATGTGTCATACCTTTGTTGGTTCTACTCAAATTCTTGTAAGTTGATAGAATTTTATTTCACTTCTTATCACTCTAGTATTGAATTGTTATTTTATTGTTTTGATACACATCTTATTAGAATGGTATCAAAGTAGTTTTGGTTAAATAATTATTTTTGTTTTTTCTTGAAGGATATAAACTCAGAAAAAATAACTTCTTTTAACGGAGTAAATTATTACTTGTGGAAGAAGAAAAAATGAAGTACTTGTTACATGTGAATAAAATGTCTCTTTCCATCTTTGGTTTACAAAAGCAAATTCCATGTGTTTTAGGGAATGAGACTTTGAACACTACTGAGTTGTAGTTTTATTCAAATTTTCTTTTTGGTAAAATGTGCTCAATATTATTGTTTATGAGATACGTGCAAGAGCTATATGGGAGAAGCTTGAACTTTTATATATGCTTCTAAATGAAGGAGCAACAAAGTGTAGTTATTATATTGGTAGTTGTAGTATTTTCAATATACAAAGGAAGTTAAGAAATTTCTCAGGAAAGTAAATTATGGTATGGACTGAGACGTGTTGAATTGGGGTTGAAATTGCTTGAATATATAACTTAAATTAGGGGTGATGCTGATAATTTAATGAAGTTTGTATGAAAGTGATTATAAGAGTTTTGGCTTATAAGAGCATTTAATAAATGAGGGTGAATTTTGGTGATTTTATTATGGTGAAGTGATTACATTGTGTTTGGTTGAATTAATGTCTTTGTAATTGTGATTATAACCATTTTATTTCTTGAAGGTTATAGCTTCAAGAGATTATGAATATAGAAAGAAATTTAAGTAAACGTTGGCTAGTGTATATAATTTATTTGATTCTAGATATAATTGCTTGACTGAAAAAGAAGAATCTGTAGAAGAAGCTCTAAATTATGAATTCTTGACTAAAAAATTCGGAGCACCACGAGGAATAATATAGAATAGAATTAGTTTGTTTTTGTGAATTTGATTTTTAAGTGAGTTTTTCAACATTTGAGACGGTAATACTGTTAAAAGGGATGAAAACGATTTTTTATTTTGCCTAGTGGTTAAGTTTGTTTATGAGAAATGGAAATGGGTCTTGAGATGTCTATAATGAGTGGAAAAATCAGTGTGCTTGATATGCAATTATTTTTGTGATGTATATGTAAAAGTTGAGATTTATAAGATGTACTGATGTGATCCAACAACTACTATGAATCTTGTATAAGTAGTGTTTGCGAGATAGCTAGAAAATGTTTGATTATACTTATTTGATGAAATTGTTTATAGAATTGAATAACTTTTTTTTATAGGATATAGGTATTACTCTATGTTTGATTGATTGAATATTGTCAATAGTATTATTATTGTACTTATAACAGTATTGATACCATAATTTTATAATTCAAAGAAATTATCACATAAACAATTAAGAATGAAAAACCTTTTCCAGTAATTAATTACAAGGAGAGATTGTAATCGATTATCAATTGTTATCCTACTTTAGTAATCGATTGCATATCGAGTATAATCAATTATAGACTTGAACTTCTCAAGAATTTTCAAGAATCTATGTTAGAGGGATCTATGATGCCTTTATATCTTAATTCAAAATGATGATTGAATTGGGTGGTTTCGGTTGATGTATGCTTGTTTGAAAAATTGATGTGATAATAATAGTTGAATTAGTTATTTTTAAGAAAAAATGTTAATTTAGAATGAATCAAAGTGTATTGAAGAGAATTTATTATATGAGACTCTAAATTATCTAGTCTACGAACTCTAAATGTGAACTTGAGTAAAAATTTAGTGTTAAACAAAGTATTTGCTATTATATTTTATTTTTGACATAGAACTGTCTTGATCGTATCAAACATTGTGAGAAGATTGCTATTAAAGTTCAAAGTGTTAAACATGAAGAAATAATACTATTAATTTTTAAATAGTTTATTGCACTATGTGATATAATATGTATAGCTTTGTAGCGTAAACCAAACCAAGGAAGAGTATGCAACTTTGAGGTATGTATATATTTGAAAAAGAAAAAAGATTATGATATTCTTATATAATTATGTTATACTCTGTTACACTCTTCGTCCTTAAAAAAATATTTCTGTCCATTTAAGCCATGTATCAAGAATTGCATCCTTATTCCTTCATTGTTAAAACTAGCAATCCCAATGCCCCTAGCAGTATATACTGCAAAAAAGAAAATGATGATTGATGAATTAATATTAAGCTGCTAATATTGACAAACTATTAAACTGTAGTTCCAAAGAACAAACCTTGAGAACAGGAAAATCAGACATTATTATTGTAGCCCAACCAACATAAGGCAAGAACCTGCAGAAAAGACACAAGTAATGAAGTTGTGTAAACATAAGTGACGAAATCATGTTTGGTTTATAATTTGAAAAATGATTTTGCAAATTTCTTCAAAGAAATGAAGAATAAAGACTCTTGATTTGGAAACAAATATTTTTAAATTCTTTCAATTTAATCCAAAAATGTACTTAGTCGGGTCAAAGCAAATTCTCTTTGACGAGTCCAAAAAGGTGAAGCTTAGTCCTAAGGTAAAAGGATTTACCCTACAGCTCTTCCTATAATATGGTGTTTTTGTAACCACTTCTGGCCATAATTATACATAACCCTGTCATCGTCCTCATTGTTGTCTCCTGAAATGCATATCAAAGAAATGTGAATGTTTTGAAACCGAAAAAGCTAATTCACAATAAATTTTTAGTACTAAATTGAACCGTGAACAAAAAATATAATATATCATCTGCTGACAATTGGAAAATGACATGGACATATTATCTAGGCATCCATATCTATTGTATTGTACCTTTTGTTAGGATATAAGTTTCTTCAGAATTTTTACGTTCATGAACCTAAGAAAAATCAACAAATTTAGTGATATGTATCATAGTCATCAAATAGTATTCAAATTCTAAAAATAGAAGAAGCCAATAAATCCATTTTGTAAAATGAAAAAAATTCAGCAGTACAAACCAGCTAGCCTTTGATTCTAGAACTAGCATGGTTACCATGTTACGTAGTTCAAAGGACCTATTATCTATAACCTTTCACTGCCACTATTCCTTTTTTCATATGCATTCCTCTGTGTTTCTGTTTATCTGTATGCTGCACAATGTACTAAGATTATGACATGAACTTTCCATACTACAGCAACTAACTGTTGCAGAGCAGGCATACAACAGGAGAGGAAAGATCATCACACATTAGTGTGCATAATCTCCACTTTCTTATTTAAAGATACATCGTTTATGATAGGCTTACGTTGGGTGAACTAAATAGAAATTAAAAGGTTGAGCAGAAGAAAACTAGAGTTATACAAACCTCAATTACACGGTGAACAATTGGAATGTCTTTTCCCTGCACAATGTGTAGCCATTAGTCGTCAAAATGTATTGTTGCAGCCACATTAAATATAAATAAATCATTCTAATGGCCTTGTCTTTCATCATATTGCAAGAACATAACTAATGGCCTTGTCTTTCATCATAGTTTTTGTTTTTTTTAAACAAATTTATTGATAACATTTTGATAATACATGTCATTTTTTCATAGTTCGTTATTTATTTAATACCGACATAATTTAAACTTAATTAAAAAATAATATATATATTACGTTAAAATATTATTAAAAGACCTGTGTTAACAAATCATTGCCCTATATAACAAATACATCTCTTATGTTTCTCTCTATCAGAGTATAAGAAACCTACAAGTGCAGCGCTTAATATTAAGGAAAAGACAGACAAGCAGATACCATATTTCAAAAGAAACACAAATGTCTTATTTCGAGAATAGGTTGATAAGTATAATATTGATAGTTTGATATACTCTCCATTAACGGGAACAGCATGAGATTTTGTTGAATAATTAAGTATTGAGAAGAAAAGAGAGTTAAGGTTATTTCTCTATCTCTCAAAAGGGTTAAATACGCTCTACGCAAGAAAATAGCACAGTTTTTGTTTGAACTTCTGTGTAAATCTTGTAAATTGTAGTTTCTAACTAGAAAAATAATGTGATTTAATCTCTTGTAAAACATTTTCATTATCTAGAGAATGACTAAAATCTTAACATAAGATAAAGAATTAAACACTTTTTTATAAAAACTAAAATAATAAATAATATTATTTTAACAAGAATAAAAGTATATTTGAGTTCAAATAAGTGGATTTTCACTAGCAGCTTCAGCCTGACATTGGCTACTTGTGCAGTTATAATGGGAGCACTTTTCGGTTTTACCATTTTTCTATATCTTTTTTTATTAAAGAAAGTTAAAACATATGAATAATTAAAAAAAAAATAGTAATATTTTCATGGGACAAAAAACATGTTCTTGTCAAGACAAGTATAGTAGTAACAAAAGACTTATGGTCAATGCCAAGAAACAGAAACTGATAGAATAATATTGGAAAGCATTTCAAAATCCACATCCAGTACAAAACAAAATAATAATAAGAAGAATAATATAATGGTACATACATCTATATTGTAAACCACAATGTCTCCGGCACGAATGGGATCCTTGCTCATGTGCAAAAACAGAATGTCACCCTGTAAGAAAACCATTAACCAGATCACATAAGCCTGGGACAAAAGAAAACGCAAATGACCATTTACATTATTATTGGCATTCGTTGAAATAAACCAAAAATAACATCTTTCATCACGAACTCAAACTATACTTACACTCCTGTTTGTTTTCCCCTCGATATACTAGTTGTTCAATAGATTTTTTATTACCATCTGTTACGCATCTAAATAAAATAATTTGTTTTTCATCATATACCAAAATTCTTGTAGTTACCTTTTCGTTAGGCTTTGTCTTTTAAATTGTAATGATTTTAATATTGAGAGTAAATGCAATACTTTCAAAATTCAAAGGGATAATATGCAAAGTAAAAAAAAAATGTGAGTGTAAGGTTCTTGAAAGAAAAAGAAGATTTATGCATAATCTAAAAATAGAGCGAGACACGCTTACTCGTCGGAAACCAGGTTCCATGCTTCCGGAAATAACAACGACGACGGGCGATTCGCTGCCGGTAACACAGCTTAGCCCTTTCCATATGACGAGCGCCGATGATACAATCAAACCTGAAAGCGATTGCAAGAGCGATAGAAATTAACAAGAATTAAGTGATTAATCTGCGTAGTAGTTGTTGAATGGGTGATTATGAAAGAAATGGGGGAAAAGGAGCATGGTACCGAGAGTGATGATCTGGTTGAATACTTCTCTGAGTTGAATCGAATTGAAAGATTGAACAGTGTCTGTGACCCAACCCATTCTGTTATACGCTTCGCTCTTGCATGTGGAAACTTAAATCCACCATGTTTAAGCATTGACTTCGCTTTCATAGCTCTGAACGCACCACAATTCCAATTCAAACACATATACGTGGTTTCCCCAATGTCTATGCGACATGTGTTGCTTCTGTACTGTTTGAAAAAAGGTCTCAATGCCATTAACGGTTTTTTTATTTTTTTTATTTTTGTATATTACGAAAGAAACAAAACAATAAGAAAGTGTGTAAATGAGAAATAAAATTCATAACATATATCTACACTTCTATACTTAAAATACATTTTGAAAAAATAAAAATAATAAATTTATAAATTATATGATGTAATAAGAAAATGTAAATGAGAAATTAATTAAATATATAATAAATGTTAAAAAATAAAAATTTATATATTTTATTATTAAAATAATGATTAAATATGATTTTAGTGACAAAGTTATAATTTGTATACCAAATTTGAATATATTTTGGTTTCTATTTTAAAAATTAAATAAATATAATTTTTTAATTAAAAATGTTTTAAATTGATATTAAATTATAAAATGAAATAATATAAACAATTCAAACCTCAATTTGTGAGTATGATCCTCTTGTAAGAAAATAAGAGATAAACAATAAATAAATATAGAATAAACATTTTTATTATGTATGTCTTTGTCCAAGCAAAAGCTTATAAAGGTAAAGATGCATAAAGAAACAAGATGTCTTATGTTTATTCAACGAAGAAGCACTTACATTTGTTGAGATTTTACACTTATAAAATCTTGTTTTATCCTTTGTACAAAAAGTTCTTAATCAAAATCAAATAAGGTTTATTGAATTTTGCTCTAACAAACCAAAACTTAATATTATTTGTTAAAACACAAATTTTATGTAACTTGTTTGACAATCATATAAATGTAGACGTGTGTGTAATTGTTTATGACTTAATATAGGTTGTAAGACTTTTTTTTAATATTGATATTTAACTCTTATCTATTCATCATCTTCTCCAAGGTTGTGATATGATTCACTATGTGAGTGAATCTTTTATGAAGATCACATATTATCTCTTCTTGTAACATCCTTAATTTGTACTCTTGTATTAAAGTACTATTTTTAGTGCTCTTGACCTCTCTCATGCCTTTATAGATAATTTTAAATACTATTCATATTTTCTTAACACTTAAGCATATTAATACTTTATAAAATTAATTATGTCGGTTGCTCTCACATAATATTAAGCTTCATTATTCTCATCAATTATCTAAAAGTTAAGAAATATTTAGGAATCTACATGTTTTCAACAGTTTCAAAAGAATTGAATTATTAGTTTACAATAACATCCTAAGCTTTTTGATTCAAGAAATATTTTCATGGAATTTTTTCGAAAGAAATACTTTTCTTCTATAAATAAAGGAGACCTATTATAATAATGACACTCTCAACAAAGGTTTGATTTATTGCATCAAAACATGATACATTTTTTTTGAAAGACTATTAAAACCAGACCATACACAACTAAGATAAGGTGGGGATGCGATGGGAAGGAGGGAGTGAATTGATTATTTAAACTTTCTTTGTTTATCAACAAACTTTGAAAGACTTCTTAAAATAATCAAATTAGAAAATGAGTTTTCTAGAAAAAAAAATATATATTTAAGAAATAGTAAAAGAGAAGGAAAATAAAGATTGTATAAATAATTTTAAATTAGTTTGAATCAATGTGATTCTTCATCCAACATCAATCTACTAACCTTAAAATGATTATTTTCATCATGTAGTCACACAATATATAAACTAAAATCTTTTTAAAATATCACATATGCAAAAACCTACTCCACAACTTACATTTCACATAATGTAATTAAAAATATATAAAACTTACCTCACATAGCTATAGCTAAAAATGCATAAAACTTTGGAAGAATGTCATCATTGTGATGAATAGTCAAACATTAAGTTGAGATAAAAGAAACTATTTTCAACACAATTTCAATTTTCTCAAAATATGTATAGTTAAGGAGTTTTTCATGTATTAAATAGTTTCTTCAAAGAATATATTTAAAGACATGAATCAATTTATTGAAATGAGTTTGTTTGATGTCCCTTACTCAAAGCACTCCAAATTGTCCTGAAGACCGAATGAGTTTCCTAGTGGCCTCCATCATCCAAGTTACGCTGTTCGTTGTCCCCTCCTTCTTATTGAAGCCATGTGGGTGAATATTTGTCAAAAACACTCTGATACTTAAGTCAGTAATATGGTCGATCGATTAGCCCAACAAATGATGTTTATAATGTGCATAATAATCCTAAAGTGATACCTAAGACCTTTATTTATAATAGTTGTAATGGACTTTTACTTTTTGTTGGCCTAGTGACGGTCCAATCACATCTTAATCTGCATTATGGGCTTAATTAATGAGTCATTATCACTAATATCTGACCATACTATTAAGTCATACTGGACACGACCTAGGCTTGGGTGGATGACCTTAGTGGACGACCTGAAAGGAGGACTTAGATGGACCACCAAGATGGACGACCTGGATGGATGACCTGGGAGGACGACATAGGAAGATGCCCTATAAAGACGATCTAGAAGGACGGTCTAGGAGAACGGTCTCTAGAAGGACGATATGTGTGCTTGGTCCTAAGGCTACGATATACACAGTTTATAAATTTTTTATAATAATATTGTTATATATTATTTTTAAAAACAAAATTGAAATAAGTTAAAAGATTATTTTTCAACTTAATTATTAACGGTGTAAATTAAAACATATGATAATGAATTATATTAAAAATAAAAGATAAAACGTGCAAGAAATTTTTAAAATAAATTTTAATATAATAATTTAAAATTAACTAAAAATAATCGGTTTGTAATTAAATATGAAAACTTATATTAAGTGATAAAATTTAATATGTTGTTAACATCATTTTGAACACATTTTCGAAAGTCAATTAAATAAATTCTTCAACCATCGATTAAGGTTTTTTTTTAATTTCTTTTATTTTAATTTTGTTTTATTTAATAATAATAATAATAACTATATTAGTAAATAAAAAATAAAAAAGATAAAATAAAATAAAAAAAATTAAGAAAAGGAATATTAATAAATTTCAAAAGTCGGTCAAATAAATTTTTTAACTGCGATTAAGTAAATTTCTTAAACGAAAGTGAGATAAGATTTTTTTTATATTTTAGTTTATTTTTTTTGTTTTTATTTAATAATATAATAATAATAATAATAATTGATATTAATATTAATATTATTAAATAAAAATAAAAAGTAAACTAAAATAAAAAAATTAAAAATAAAGAACTTTAATCGAATAAATTGATTAAAAATTTGTTTTTAAAACCGGTTGAATAAATTCCTTAACCAGTTAAAGAAATTTTTTAACTGACTTTAAAAGCCAATTAAAGAATTTACTTAATCGAGTTTTAAAATTTGGTTAAAAATTTACTTAATCGATTTTTATAATCTAGTCAAGAACTAGTCAGTTTTTAAAAATCTGTTAAGATTTTTATAGTTTTCAAAATTCATAAAACTCTTAATCAATTTTCAAAGATTGATTCTTAATGGAAAATGGAGGTGTAAAAAGAAATTTGAAGAAAATGGAGGTGTAAAAAGAAAACTCTTAATCATTAGAGAGTTAGAATTTTGAAGGTGTAAAAAGAAAATGCAGAGGTGCATGGGGAGACAGAGAAGCATCCATGTATAATCTTCAAATGTACAATTAATCTTTGAGTTAGAAAGAGACAATTGATAACGGCACAATACAACAAACTTTATTTCTAATTAAGATAATTAATTATTATTTATTTGCATGAATCAAATATTAAAATACGTATACTTTTTAAAAGAAATAACTCTTTGATAATGTACATTTTATTATTTAATCATGTATTAAAGTGTTTATCATTATAATTAATTTTTCTTTTTCAACTAAGCTATTTTCTACCAATGGGAAATTTTCGTAAATGTAATTTATTTCTAATATTTTCCTATAAAACTTATACCCTTTGTTTGAAGAGTAACGATACTTTGACATCCAACTTTTGACAAATTTTTGACATTAGCATGTGTCACGATTTCATTAGTACATGTGTAAAAGAAATTAAAAAAAGAAAATGAGGTGGAAATGTAAGGCTGCAGGGTTTCAAGTGGCGGACTCATTTTAGATTTCAAAAACAAAATATTACTTTGGGTTGGAGAGAGAACCCTAGAGAAGGAGCATCCAGTAGAGTCGTCTCGCCGTGAGGAGAACCATTGTTTGAGATAGTTTTGACTGTTCCGGGGACCGTCGCCGTTCACCGGAGGACATTCGGCCACAGTTCCACCCTTTGGAAGCAACGGCCACCGAAAGCGCTGTGTTTCCGCCGTTACGCCGCTGTTGGACCGTTGTTTTGGGCAATCGTTTGTTGTTCGGTGAGTTCGAGTTATTTTATAATTTTTTTACCATTTAGGGGTTTTGTTGTTTTATGACAGTTGATTATTGGACTTCTTGTGAGGCTTTAGTCTCTCTTGTTAGTTGAATAGGAAGGTACATATGTCTTTCATTTTGTCTTCATAGCATTAACATTCCACTAGATTTCCCTTGCTGATTGAATATTAAAATTGTACAAGAGTTTAAAATGACTTACAACTCTCAATAATCTAACTCTTTCTGAGTTTCCTCTGTATTAATTGTTCTGCCCTGGTGTTGTCAATTATATGGTCACTCCAAACTGGTATTTTCTTTGTGTTTTGTTCTTTGGTTGTTTTCCTTGCTATTTCCATACATATAAGGAATTATTCCAATCTTAAAGGCACTGATTTTTGGAGTGGAGTAGCATGGCACGACTTTGTTGCGATAGCATTTTTTATATGATCTATTCCAATTTTAATGGGATATTCTTTTTCTCAACAATTCTTTTGGAATAGTATTTGTTTAAGCACTACCATCAAGCTGGAAAGTAACATGAAAGGGCTACTGCTCAAGATAACCTAATTTCTTTTATTATTATTTTAGATTGCTATAGTTGACCACCGAACATTAAGATTGAGTTGTGATTTGTTTCTTAGCAGCACAATTTGATTTAGTTTTGTGTCATGACTTCTATCTCGTAGAGTTTGTCGAGCGACTACGTTGTCTCGATTGTTTTTGAAGTCTATAATTTATTATTCATCGAAAGAGAAATCTCAAACTAAGATGTCTATGTTATTTCTTCGTTTGATTGAGGTGGGCAAGTGTTAAATTGAGAAATTGTACTTGTGAGAAATTGTGTTAAATTGAGAAATTGTATTTGAAGAACAGGTTTTACGCTTATTGAGAAATTGTGCCTTTCAGCTTCCTAAAAGGAGGTAAGCTATGGACTTTGGTTATGGACTTGTTGGTGTTGATTTTAAGTTTTTCACCCGATTCATTCTTCTGAATTAAAAGTTACCAATCTAAGTTTTTGGATATTAATAAGTTTTTTTGTGAATTCGAGATTACAGAATTATGGCTGATATTTTGGTAGTTTCGTGATAAGGGTTGAGTTATTATTATGACAAGCTTGAATGATTAAAGCGGCTTTCGAAATAGTTGAAAGCTTTTGAGGGGGAGCTTGGTCCAACTTTAAATATCTTTTTATTATTATTATTATTATCATTTCATAATATGAAATAAAAGGGAGTAGGTGAAGATATTCAATAAGAAAAGCATTATATATTAAGAATGGTAACAGGTTTAATAAACAAAAGTTTTCATGACAGTGGTATTTAGCATGAATTTTTTTCAAATTAATTTATTATTTTAGCAAATTTGTTTGAAGGATATTGATGTTCTAAACATATTTTTTATGTTCATAAAATTTGCATTGTATTACATTAAATAATATTTAAGATACCATTAATTTCTCTTGATTATGAACCACCAAGGTGCAATATTAAACTCAGCTCTTGGATGATTGTTGCATGCATGATTTGGTATCATCACCTAGCTTTTAGGTAAATCCAAATTGGCTTTGTTTGTTCACTTTGCTTATTATTTATTTTATTTATTTTTTCTCCGAACTCTACCAATAAATCAAGTTTGAAACTTAAGTCCTACCGAATTTATCAATGTTTTGATTTGACGTTATCCCTCATGCTTAGTAAGTAGTTTTATTGTGAACCTTATGTAGGGAACTCTACCAATATTGTGTGCTCAATTTCCTACATTTTCATAAAAATTTCTTCTGTTATTGATGATCTGAATTATTGCTCTCTGAATCTCAGATTATTAATCAGAGTTTTGGAAACTACATCTGCCATATAACGAGCTGTTCAAAGTGTTTCTGAATGAGGCTGAAAAGAACTGAGCCAATGCTGGTTGATTAATGATTGTGAGGCACTCCTTGAATTCTTTGTTTCATGGATCAACACTCGTATTACAGCCCTGTTGCAAGAAAAATTAATCTAATAAACGAGGTCTTAGAATCATTTTTGTAGCAGAAATTTTCAACTATACATGTACCATGTTCTTGATATAGCTTACAATCTTTGTCCTTTTAGTGATTAGTTTTGTGGGTACATATATTTATGTATGTAATGGACTACAAAGTAATGTGTAATAATTAGTTATCATTAAGCATTGAGGCTTTGTGGAATTATATAAATTTTTTCGACTTTTTTATTTACTCACTAAAATATCTTAATTATCTAAAATACATTGTATTGACACTTCTTGTACGTCTTGTTTATCTTTTCTAGTTTGGTAAAATATTGAATTTTTCTTAGTTATCTAATATATCATATTAAAATTTTGTTTTCATAGTAGTTATAATTGTCAAATCTGGATACAAATTTTTAAATTTGTTATAACTTAATCTTAACCATTTTTTTTTTCAAAAGTGTTTTTACTTTTGTTCAAAAAATTACAATTTGTAATTATAGTTTTTTATTGTCAGTTTAAATAGATTTAAAATATCCTATCCTAAATTGTTTAAAAATTGGATTTGTTATACTTGAAAATATAAAATTAATATTAGAGAAAAAATTGTCACAAACTTTGTAAGGAGTGTTTGGATCATTCGTAGAAAACATAATATTATAACTTCCAAACCGTTGAAGATTGAGGACAATACATTGCACTGGGCATATGATCCAAACAAAGTTGATGAATGGAAGCATAAATATAGAGTTGATAATGTGAAATGTTAGGCAAGGATTATGACATTTATATCGAAGTTCATCTCCAAAGAATCATTTTTTGTAGAAGTTTTCATGGAAAATTGCATTGGTACTAAAGGCTAAATAACTCGGGACCTAAGGCAAAGGTTTTGCACAATCAGGTCAACAAAGAAAATGTTGTTAATTTTTAAATGCATAATTTTCTTTTAACAGTTATTGGACATACAACTGATGTTCAGGTAATGATTATGATCTTTATATTGAACTCCATGCCCAAGGAACCATTCTTTGTAAAAACTCATTATGCAGAAACAACACTAGGAGCAAAGGCCAAATAAGTGGGGAGTTCAGGCAAAGTTTATGCACACAAGGGTCAATTGTGAAAATGACATTGATTTTTAAGTGAACCAATTTTTTTTAAGACTTATTGGACATACAAGTGATGTTCAGGCATTGATTATCACATTTATATCGAACTCCATGGACAAGGAACAATTCTTTGTAAAACTCATTGTGCAGAAAAAACACTAGGAGCAAAGGCCAAATAAGTGGGGAGTTTAGGCAAAGTTTCTGCACACAGGGGTCAACTGTGAAAATGACACTGATTTTTAAGTGAACTAACTTTTTTTAAGATTTATTAGACATACAAGTGATGTTCAAGCATTGATTATCACATTTATATCGAACTCCATGGCCAAGGAACAATTATTTGTAAAACTCATTGTGCAGAAATAACACTGGGAGCAAAGGCCAAATAAGTGGGGAGTTCAGGCAAAGTTTTTGCACATATGAGTCAACTGTGAAAATGACATTGATTTTTAAGTGAACCAATTTTTTTTTAAAACTTATTGGACATACAAGTGATTTTCAAGCATTGATTATCACATTTATATCGAACTCCATGGCCAAGGAACAATTATTTGTAAAACTCATTGTGCAGAAACAACACTGGGAGCAAAGGCCAAATAAGTGGGAAGTTTAGGCAAAGTTTCTGCACACAGGGGTCAACTGTGAAAGTGACACTGATTTTTAAGTGAACTAACTTTTTTAAGATTTATTAGACATACAAGTGATGTTCAAGCATTGATTATCACATTTATATCGAACTCCATGGCCAAGGAACAATTCTATGTAAAACTTATTGTGCAGAAACAACACTGGGAGCAAAGGCCAAATAAGTGGGGAGTTCAGGCAAAGTTTTTGCACATATGAGTCAACTGTGAAAATGACATTGATTTTTAAGTGAACCAATTTTTTTTTAAAACTTATTGGACATACAAGTGATTTTAAAGCATTGATTATCACATTTATATCGAACTTCATGGCCAATGAACAATTATTTGTAAAACTCATTGTGCAGAAACAACGCTGGGAGCAAAGGCCAAATAAGTGGGAAGTTTAGGCAAAGTTTCTGCACACAGGGGTCAACTGTGAAAATGACACTGATTTTTAAGTGAACTAACTTTTTTAAGATTTATTAGACATACAAGTGATGTTCAAGCATTGATTATCGCATTTATATCGAACTCCATGGCCAAGGAACAATTCTATGTAAAACTTATTGTGCAGAAACAACACTGGGAGCAAAGGCCAAATAAGTGGAGAGTTCAGGCAAAGTTTTTGCACATATGAGTCAACTGTGAAAAGGACATTGATTTTTAAGTGAACCAATTTTTTTTTAAAACTTGTTGGACATACAAGTGATTTTCAAGCATTGGTTATCACATTTATATCGCACTCCATGGCTAAGGAACAATTCTTTGTAAAACTCATTGTGCAGAAACAACACTGGGAGCAAAGGCCAATTAAGTGGGGAGTTCAGGCAAAGTTTCTGCACACAGTGGTCATTTGTTAAAATGACATTGATTTTTAAGTGAATCATTTTTTTAAGACTTATATGACATACATTAATTATCACATTTATATCGAACTCCATGGCCAAGGAACAATTCTTTGTAAAACTTATTACGCAAAAACAACACTGGAAGCAAAGACCAAATAAGTGAAGAGTTCAGGCAAAATTTTTGCACAGAGAGATCAACTTTCAAAATGACATTGATTTTTTAATGAACAATTTTTTGGTTAGCACTTATTGGACATACAAATATATTCAGTCATTGATTATCATATTTATATCCAACTCCAACCCCAACGAACCATTCTTTGTAAAACTTTGAAATTGCATTGATTTTCAAATGCACAATTTAATTATTTTTTACCACTTACCAGACATTTAGGTCCTGTTGAGCCAATTTATATGACACTTAAGAAAAGTACTTTGCACATGTTCATCAACACAATCCATGCCATTTAGTGCTTAAGTGCAATTTTTTTTTTCAACATTTAATCAACATACAACCCTGTATATACCACATTCAACACACATAATAAGGTACATTTCGTGAGGACTGCAGTACAAACGTCCTACACAATAAATGGTCATTATTCTATTCAACCCTATCATAATGAATACCAAATATAACACATTGATCATTCTTAACTTCAAATTCCATTATCAATAAATGTAACGAATAAATTTCTTTATTGATTTGTAACAAAAAAATATGTACATTCAAACTTAATCATTACAATTTTAAATAGTGATAAAAGATTGCATGTCCTTGGAGATCCTTCTGTGCTGGACAATTGCAGATTCTCCCCTGAAAACTCTGTAATCTTCACCTGCAAGTTTCTCAATTTAACTTTTCAGAACACAATTCTCCTCCACCATCTCATTTTTCTCCATAGTCACCTGCCCAATTCATATAATATCATGAATTTTTCACTATAATCATATTCAAAAAGAAAGATTTATTCGAAATCATGAATTACAGATTTCTTTTGTCAATGAACATGATGGTCTATTAATGTCTTAAAGTTTAGTCTGAGATTATGTCCATTCAAAAACACACATTAACCACTTGAATGTTTAATTCATGAAATAAGGTACTTCTGTAGAAAATAACCTTTTACAAAATTTCAATTGTTGTGTCAAACATACCACAAAAAATACAAACTTTATCCTAAAAATAGATGAAATCTTTAAAATTGATCTTTTCTAAGCATGTTTTGATTGATAATTAAAGGAAAAACATGGTTTTAAATAGCTTTCAGTGCAATTTTTCATAAGTCAACAAAAATAATTCATATTGTCCTCTGTTTGAAGTTTTCAAATAGAACTTACGCTTTGGCTGTACCAGTTATAACTTTCATCCACACTTCCCAGATAAGTATCATTTTTGGCTCATAGCCCCACGTAGTCATTATTCTAAGTTACCATTGTTCACATATTCATACACCAGTAACCTGTAGATCAAATGGCAACCACACTTATTAAGAAAAGATAATCAATAGACTTTGCTCCTGTTCAAATTTTCAACAAAAAAGTAAGACTAAGGCCATCACAAAAAATAAAGTTAGTAATGTGATCCAGTATATAATGAAATATTTGCATTTATGATATTTTGATACATTAAGAACACCAAATTTACCTGTGAACTCCTTTAACTAATATAATGAGGAGATAAAACAATGAACTCACCCATCTGACGTTGGTATGAGCAGGGCCATGAAAGGCCCTTATAGTGCAAATTTTAAGTCAAAGATGTAGTATTTTAATTAAAAAAAAACAATAACCAACAATAACAGTATCCCAAAAAGCACCACACAACAAGTTTACTAGTATAAAACAGTAAGAAAATAATGTTGAAATAGGCCGCAACAGTACAAAAACAACAAAGATTTAAGTTCTGAAACAGTAAGCAAACAACACAATTTCTAATACAAATTTTTTATTCAAACTGCAACTTTTTTTGGTGCAAAAGAAGTGTAATAAGAGCAATGTTTTATGATCAGAAACAAAGTATAAACAACAATGTTTTTTGAACAGAAACAAAATAAGAACAACAGCATTTTCTGAGCAAAAACAAAGTAAAAATAGTAGATTTTTGGTGCAGTAACCTATTCTCAAGTTAAGGTTTGATCAACAAGAAGCATAATAAAGTGTAAATGCACGTCTCCGATAACCAACAACCTTCAAAAACATAACACACTTTAATTTTAATTCTAGGGCTCCAAACTCTATTAGCTTCTTGAACCTTTCAAATCCAGTTTTTGGCTTATCATGCATTATAAAACAACACTGCATTATCCCCGATATATATATATATATATATATATATATATATATATATATATTTTCCTACAACACATGTCTAAGCTAAGCTAGATGATGAAATTTGTCATTAATAGTGAATCACTAAAGATAGAAATATCACATTCAAATATTTAAAAATTAGAAATTTATAGCAAAAGCAAATGTTAACCAAAGTCCTGCTCTTCATACACATTCTTAATATATTATTACCTCTTGGTCTGGACGAAAAGAATTTAATATATTTTCTTGAGTCCTTGAACTAAGAAATAAATAACTTAATACAATGCCAATACGAAAAGGAATCCAAGAACATTTACGTGTCATTCAAAATTGTAGGATAAACTATAAACAGAAAGTAATGTAGAGGATAAACCTTTCTACACATCCTGGAATGTTGAGGCTGTTTGAAATGAGATCCATTATTTGGTTGGCACTCATGACGTCAAAGACAGCTAACATTTCAAGAAAGTTGAAAATTGAAATCGTTAAAAAATATCTTATGGTTAGTACCAAAATCATATGAAATTTCAAGCGGCAAAGTTACATGCTGAAAGGCTTGAGAATTAACTCAAGAATTTGCACCAAAGAAAAACGAAAAGAAAAATCACCTTGCTAAAGAGTTCAATAGGCCTGAACCTCCTTTTCAGACTGTAAATCAAATTCCTGTATGAATTGAAGCAAGGTGCAATTATTAAAATTTTCTACTCTGAAAAAAAAATATCATGGGAAGAAAAAAATCAATAACCACTATGCCATACCATTGGGACTGTTGTCTCCTGTCTGCAGTTACGGAAAACACCATCTCTTTTACTTTGAGTTATCTGTAGGCAGACATTGGAACAATGAAAGATGAAATTAAAAGACAAAATTACAGACAACAGGGGAACAAAAGAATCTGAATTTCAGACTTATGTGGGTAATCAATTACACATTAGAATTCATAAACAGCTAGTGCATATATAGTGTAACCTTCAAAAACAGTAACAGTTGTCACAGCATATAGACTCATAACACCACTAGATGGATGAAAACATTTGCCATAAAAGTTCAGCGATCCACCAAAATGGGCATCCTTATACAGTTTGAAACTAAATAATTAAGCACATAAAGAAACATTGAATAATGACACAAGAGAGGGAAAAATTAACTATCAAATTTCTGCAAAAACTGAATTACAGTTGCAATAGAAGCTCAACTTATTTTACGTTTTTTGGAAACGAGGAGAATGGAAGGAGCAAAAGGCGAACCTCCAGTAGTAACGTTCGCATATATAATTAACTTAAAGGACTACATGCTCTTATACAATGGAGTTAATGTTTTTAACAGCAAAAAAAATGAAACAACTTTATCTTGAAATGTTTTATTAACATTTACATAGTTATCAAGTTCCAACCACATCATGAATCAGTCGTTCAACTTTTCAATCATGAATGGGGAATCACGATGTATGATAAAACTTAAACATACAAGAATTGAGCCAAGGAAGTCCCATGTGAGAAAGTTTCAAACCATTAACCAACATTATTCAAACCAATAATTACATTTTCAATACATAACTTTTACTTACATTGGTATGACCTTCAACTTTAACGCAATCCATCACTGTAAAATGTAAGCACCAAAAAGATTCAACAAAACAACCTAATAACAAAACAAATCCTAAATGCCCAATAAAACATTTAAGAAAAAAATTCGAACTTTTCACCAATAAAACACATGTAGGACGAAATGCTGAACAAAAACTTCGAAAAACATTCAACTTTACCAAGACAAAACCTAAATGCCCAAAAAATTTTAAAAAAATTAAACCCACCGAACAAAAACTAACCAATAGCGAAATAAACAGAAAAAAGCTTCAAAAACCGACCTCCAATGGAGTTTTCTAGCTTGCGGTGACGTACGGCGAAACGGTTACGGTAACGGCGTGCCTCCGACGAACTCCGAACTCCTTCAACGTCGACGATGGTGACTGGTGAGTTGTGCAATGGAGGAGGAAGACGAAAATACTTGTGGACGAGAGAGAAAATGCTTCGCGAAACTACCTTTCTCTAATTTTGAAAACCATCAAAACCATGTACTTTCTTATGTTTCCACGTCATTTTGTTTTTTTTAAAAAAATGTTCACCCGGTCCAATGACAATGTGACACGTGTTTGGTGTCAAAAATTGGTCACCTTAACGGTGTCAAAGTATCATTATCCTTGTTTGAAAGGCGAAACGAAGAGCGAAAAAGGATCACATAATTCTCACACGTGAGTGACACCACACATCGACTCTGTCGAGCTCTATTCCCGAAGTCAATACAAGTCAATTATGTTTTTTTTTCTCTTTTAACAACTAATTACTAATTTATTTATGATGTTAAATGAAAAAAATAAATTTTATATTTATATTTTATTACATACAAATATTTTTATATTATCATATAAATATTTATAAAAAAATAATACAACTCAATGGATCTAAAAATAATTCAAATTGCAAGAATGTTTAAATTTATCTTTTGAATTAAGAAAACAGTAAAAACGATGTTCAAATAATTTTCAATTGTGTAAAGGATCATTAATTGAAAATACTTCAAGTATCTCATTTTATACATTAAAATATTAATTATTTTTAATACCTTACCAACTATAATTGAATTAATTTAATTTCAATAGAAAAAAAATGTCCTGTGTCTCATTGAATGCGTTATTTTTTCCTTATTCCGATGCATTATTTTGATTCTTTCTTATTATTTAGTGGATATTTATGAATACTATGACATATTGATAAGATATTTTTTAAATTATATTTATGACTTAATTAACCTGCAACTTTCTTGTACATGAATGACAATAATAAAAATTAGAAAAAGTATAATTAATTGTAATAATTGAATAAAAGAGGATGTCAATCTTCAAAAGAATTTGGTCACTAACATAATAATAATTATTGAAAAGATAGCACTATCGAGTTTATTCTTAAATAGTAAAAGCTAAGATGTTTCTAGAAACAGTAATAGTAATATAGACAATTTTATTTGAGTAAATATATTCATCTCATTTAATTGATGCCTGTGATTAAAAGTAATAATAAAAACCCATTTAGTGTAATTTTTTTTCTGACATAATTTAGTTTTATTCTTAAAATAAAATAAAATAAATTTATTTTTACAATAAAAAGAGAAAGTGCTTTTAATAATGGGCCACTCCCATCATAATCATCACTGTAAGGGGTTGGCCACTAAGAATTAAGTAGCATGTTTCTCTAATCTTTTCTTCGCCACTCACCCTCTCGGCGCGTTTCACGCCACACGCCACACGCCATGGAACCCAGCAAGCACCACAACAAAACCAAGAACACCAACTGCTTCCTCCCACTCATCCTCTTATCCACCTTCCTCCTTCTCCTTTCCCTTCTCGCTTCCTCCACCTCCTCCTCCCAACGCCGCCACCACCGCGCCCGAGTCCCGCAGGAAAAGCCACATTTCGTGGAGTCGAAGCTCAAGGTGAGTCCCACATCGACAAGCGCGGTGCCGCGAATCGCATACCTGATCTCGGGGTCGACGGGCGACGGGGAGAGTTTGAAGAGGACGCTGAAGGCTCTGTACCATCCGTGGAACCACTACGCGGTGCACTTGGACCTCGAGGCCTCGGCAAGGGAGAGGTTGGAGCTCGCGAATTTCGTGACTAACGAGCCTCTCTTTGTGAAATTCGGAAATGTGAGAACCGTGGTTAAGGCCAACTTGGTTACCTACAGAGGGCCCACTATGGTCGCTAATACCCTTCACGCCGCCGCCGTTTTGTTGAACCAAGCTCGGGATTGGGATTGGTTCATTAATTTGAGCGCTTCCGATTATCCTTTGGTAACTCAAGATGGTAGGAACCTTCTCCCTCTCTCACCAACACACATACACTACTTTCTAACTTACCAATTATGCTTGTTTTCTAGCTAGACCCACTTTTTTTTTTTTTTCTAAACATTTCTGTTACGAAAAAAAACAAGAAAAATAGAAGCAGCTTATCTGAAGTGAAAATTATTGTGTAAAAGTTGACCGAGATTTAAAAAATAATAATTAAATAACTAGTTTTAATTTCATTCAAGTTTGTTTCTTATTCTTATGAAGAAAATTGTTATAAAAAAATTACCTTCTTCAGTAATGATGTTTCTGTTAATCTGCTTCTTTTGGGGTCTTTAGACATTCTTATCTTTTATCTGTCTTTTTCCTTGCTAATTTTGCTCCCTTTTAAAAAAAAGATTTTTTGTTTGTAAAGGGAATTAAGAATTAGTCTAACTATAGGATCAAATCTGTTTTAGAACTATTTTCATACCTTGTTTGTTAATTATTTTTGTCGGCAAACTCTATCTTTCTCTTCACACACACAAAAGTGGTCATTCAATTATAAATTATTAAATGCACTGTAATTATATTAACTCTTTAAAGTGCATCTGTTGTTTTCCTTCTCCAAGTGTATAACTTTAAACTTCTTATATTGTATTTATCTGTTCCTTAAATAAAAAACTTGTTTTATTTTTTCAAGTATTAGAAATAATTCTTGAGATTTCTTTAAAATAGTTATTATAAAAATTAATAAAGTATATTCGCGATTGAATGTTACATAATACTAAGTAGTAATATTCTTCAAGAAATTTACATCATGGAATGATTTACTGATTAATTTTTGCTAATTATTTGAAGTTAAAAAATAGTAGACACAGATAACCATGGAGTATGTTGCCCACTTTTCATTGTCATTGACCAACTTTTGCAATTTGCTATATTTCTTTTACACAACAGATTTGCTGCATACGCTGTCGTCTATTCCCAGGCACCTGAACTTCATTGAACACACCAGTGATATTGGTTGGAAGGAGTAAGTTACTAATTATTTTCGTCATTCTCTTCGTTACATGATTTATGAATGTTATGTGACAAAAAAAAAAATTGTAAAGATCAATGTATCCGTTCCTTACCAGGGCTACTTTACTCGTTTGAATAGGTACCATAGAGCCAAGCCAGTCATACTTGATCCAGGTCTTTATAGTTTGCAGAAATCTGATGTATTTTGGGCGTCGGAGAAAAGAAATGTGCCCACGGCTTATAAACTCTTTACAGGTGACAAACTCTTACCTATTATTTTACACGAATCACTGTTTTACTTTCCGCGTACCCGGTCAAATTTTTAGCTGTTTCAAATTCGAGTTTGTGAGTGCTAAAAACTACTTCTAATCCCTGCATAGATTAAAGACAATTACAAATACTAAGAGCAGTTAAGGAAATTCTTGAACCTAGCCCGACACTAATAATGTATAGTGTGAAAGATAAGATATTGATATTCAATAGTACGTACTGTGTAAGTGTGAATTTCAATACCTTTCTACATATGCTCCCATTTTTTTGCTTATTTGTCCACAATTTTCTGACATTCATCTTGAAGTTACATATGTTTCCAATGCTGGTTGGCAAGCATCATTTCTGAGCTTCCAATCCTTATATCCTTTAGTTCATAATTAGTCATAATTACAAATGCTTAACTCGTGCCGCTTCACAGTTTCTCTTGTTTTCCTATATATGAAGACATGTACAACTAATTTGTTACATGGGATCACAGTTTACTGGAATCTAAGATAACTGTCCATAACAATAAAGAGACTTAAAATTAAACAAAGTAACTTGAAATTGGTTGTCTCAATTTCATGTCATGGGAGTTGTTAAAATTTGATTCTTGATTTTGCTCAGGTTCTGCCTGGATGATGCTCTCTCGCCCATTTACTGAATACTGTATATGGGGTTGGGATAACTTACCCAGAATAGTCTTGATGTACTATGCCAACTTTCTGTCTTCCCCGGAAGGGTATTTTCACACAGTCATCTGCAATGCAGAGGAGTTTCGAAACACTACTGTTAATCATGACCTCCACTTCATATCATGGGACAACCCTCCAAAACAACATCCCCATTTTCTTACAGATAATGATTACCAGAGAATGGTGGATAGCAATGCTCCTTTTGCTAGGAAATTTGGCAGGAACGAACCAGTCTTGGATAAGATTGATAAGGAACTCTTGGGAAGAAATGCAGATGGTTACGTGCCCGGTAAATGGTTCACTCAAACGAATTCAAGCACCATTGACCAATATTCTGGGATAGGAAATATCACCGAACTTAGGCCTGGGCCTGGAGCTGAAAGGCTTGGACGCCTTATCAGTGGTTTATTATCAGCGGAAAATTTTCAGGCAAATCAGTGTTCTTGACACCTGACTGTAGAATGCTATGACGTTCATTGCAGCTTTTCCATCACCGAACAGCTGAGAGGCGAACAATTCATTTATCATTTAACGCCTGGAGGATGCTGTGAGGAATAAACAGCAGGGAAAACAGAAATGGCTACATTTGACTTGATGGTTCTACAGAGAAATTTTAAAAGGACCACGAGTGTTCTGTCACTATGTGTCAGCAGTTCACACGATTTATTAAACTGTAAGGAATGACAAGTCATCGGATCAACTGTTGTAACCATCAATTATGTAATACGTGGGCAAGATGCTTGCTGGGCAGAAACTGAAATAAGTCAGTGTAAAATATTCTCCAAATTCTTTATGCGATGATACGTTAACTTCAGTATATCCTGTGTCCTTTCCTTCCTTTCTTTTGCTCTTCTTTTTTCCTCGTGGAGCTACTGCCCTCATAAATTCAACAATAAAGGAACCACAATTTATATTTAATTTTCTTTTCATGTCCATAGGTTCTTGCAAATAACTATAATTAACCTAAAGCATGTAAGAAAACAACACAGCAGTAAACAATAGCTCACACCCATCAGAAGTGCTCTAAAATCCCCATCTTGAGAATGGAATCCAGTAATCTGCACATTTCCTGCGCTTGTGGATGAGAATGATCACCTGCAAGAAACTCTTCAACTTCATTATCCACCTCTATTATGCTGCATCCGGGCTTCTTTCTCATCCCTATTTCTTCAATCCTACTCCTAACTTGTTTTGCGTCTGCGTCCCACCCAGCTTCTCTATATATATTGTAAGTAAGAACATGAGTGCCACAGTCAGAGATCCCCATATCAAGCAATTTTTTCCATACCCTATTCCCAACACGAATATTTTTATGAATTCTACATGCATTTAGAAGAGCACCCCACACGTTAGCATCACTGGCTGCAAGTCCACCCATATTCTCCTCAATAAATTTCTCAGCCTCCTCTACCATGCCAGCTCTTGACAGAAGGTCAACAACACAAGCACAGTGCTCCCTTTTTGGGACAACTCCATAAGAGCTACTCATTTCTTCAAACAACCAAAGGCCTTGCTGAACCATCTTTGCATGAGTGCAAGCAGTGAGGACAGCTACAAATGTAGTCTCATTGGGCTTACTCCCAGAAGCAGCCATTTGATAAAACAACTCGAGCGATTTCTCTGCATCACCATTCAAGGCAACACCACAAATCATAGCATTCCACGCACCGGCATCCTTATCAGCAATGCTCTGAAAAACAGATAAAGCAGATTCTACGCATCCACATTTCGAATACATGTCCACCAAAGCCGTTGCCAAAATTGGATTGGAGTCAAGTTGGAATCTCTTGGCATAGGAATGCACCCACAGTCCCTGTGCGAATGCACCAAGATGGGCACAGGCAGTGAGGACCGAGACAAGGACGGACTCATTCGGCTTTGTACCCTCTTTTTGCATCTCTGCAAACAAAGCCAGCACTTCCTTGAAGTCACTAACTCGAGAATACGATGCCATCATGGCACTCCACGACACAGCGTTTCTGTCAGGCATTTGCTCAAACACTTCTCTAGCCTCTTCCACATTCCCCATTTTACCATAACCGTCAACCATCGCTGTCCCCAACACCACATCTTTCTTTGTCGTTTTATCAAACAATACCCGTGCATGTTCCACCTCACGAGAAACAGAGTAGAATTCGATAAACGCACTCACGACGTAAGGGTCGCCGCCGAACCCGAACATAACGACGTGGCCGTGCACCAAACGGCCAACGACGTTGGAAGAAGGAAGAAGCGCAATGCAAGCCTTGACCAAAGGTGGGAATGTGTAGTTGTTAACGGCAACGCCGTTTTGGAGCATGGACAAGTAGCAGGACACAGCGAGGAGGGGTAAACGCGCTTGGAGGTACCCTCTAATCATGGTGTTGTGCATGAAGGTGTTGCGGTGGGTGAGGTGGCGGAAGATGGAGCAAGCGTAGGAGAAAAAGGAGGCGTCGCTGGAGGTGGCTGCGGCGGAGAGAAGCGGCGCGAGGGCATACGGCGCGTGGTTGTAGCGGCATCGGAGAATGTGAGCGTGTAGCTGCTTGAGTTTGATTAGAGTGTTGCATTTTTGCGCTAGGGTTGTGAGAAACGCCTTCTTAACGGTCATATGAACATCAATTGGAGGGGCATTTCTTCTTCAACGCCCTCTGCATAATTAAACACTAACTCAACGCATTTGCTTTTGCTGTTTGTTATTTTCAACAGTTTTTATTTCTTCCATAATTTGTTAAAGGAATACATCATTCATTGTCTAATACGACTTTGACATAAAAATACTTTCTGTAAATAACGTTCAAATTGACCGAACAATAACAAGAGTAACCCTTACAAAGAGTTAAAGAAACAGATTATAAAAAATTGTTAACTATTTCCATTTCTACAAATGTGATCATCTTTGTTTTTAATACCAAAAATGGCAAACCAAATCATTTGCCACCCTTCACTTCACTGTTAAGACACATAAAAATGTTGTAAATATTTATATTTCAAATTTAAAATCATAATTAGTAATCTACTGATCTCTGTTGTATACTACTCTTACCAAACATTTTCTAATTTTTCAGACAATCTTTAACTTCAATCTCTACGACAAATGCGTTGTAAGAATTTATATTTTACTTCCCTTGAAAGACCTGAAAATTCAGGTCTCCATTTAAGATGGAAACGTTCTTGCATAGTCTACTATTTTACTTAACACAAAAAGTTAAAACCAGCTTAAAATTCAAAACCTTTTTCCGACAACAATCTTATTCTTAAATATAAAATTCATCGTACTGGTGATTCATGAGTAGCATTTTCTCTAATATCTTGCTCAACCTCAACTTCATTCCTCTATCACTCTTCTGCTAAATTTATAACTTTCTTTCCAATGTTATCCCCTTTGAAGAGTCCAACAAAAGCAGAAGGGATGCTCTCCACGCCTGATGAAATGTCTTCAATTGTCTTTAACTTTCCTGTACGAAGGTAATCCGAAGTTTTTGAAAAAAAATCTTCAAAAACATTCAGAAAATCAGCAGCCAAAAATCCTCTGATGCTGATTCTCTTGTACACAATGTCCAACATGTTTGGTGAAGCTTTTCTTCCAGCACTACTATACTCAGATATTACCCCACAAACAGCCACTCTTCCAAATATCCTCATATTAGCCACAGCTGCTTCCAGCGTCTCACCCCCAACATTGTCAAAATATACGTCAATCCCATCAGGAAAATACCTATAATATAAAATATAAACCTACATCAAACACATTCCACCTCAAAGTTTCTAACTTCTATTTAAATTTAAGAGAGAGACGAATTCCAATGTCTAAGTTTAGAAACTATAATATTTAGTCCTTATATGACTTTATCTTGAATCACTTACCTTTTAAGAGCATAGTTTAGATCTTTTTCTTCTTTGTAGTTGAATGCTTCGTCAAAACCTAGCTCTTTTTTAAGCAATTCCACCTATGACATAATCCATTATGGATTAGGCTTTCAAGCTTGAAATCCAAGTAAGCATAAAATCGTAAACTTTAGTTTCTTTACCTTTTTCTGGGTACCTGCACAACCAACAACATAGCAACCTAAAAGCTTTGCATATTGGCCTACTAAGTTTCCAACTGCTCCACCAGCTGCAGAGACAAAAACCTTTTCACCCTTTTGGGGTTTACACAATTCAAAAAACCCCGCATAAGCTGACAGTCCGTTGAATCCTGCACCATAAAACTTAAATTTTCAAAGCTCAGCCATACCAGTAGGATACTACTGTGATACAAAATAGTTAATCTTACAATATTTATTTATAATTATATATTATAAATTTGTTTTATTTTTAATTGTGTAAAATCTCTAAATGTAAATAAGAGACAAATGATATGGAGCAAATCATTATTACCCAGAACTCCAAGATAATATGATAGTGGAAATTCAGAGGACTCTAATTTTCTCAAGATACTCCCTTCTTTCACCAAACTGTACTGTGCCCATGTGAATACTCCAAGCACCAAATCATCTTTCTGAAACTTAGCATTCCCAGAAGCCACAACTTTTCCAATAACAGCACCATCAATGGGCTGGAATGTGTCAAAACAGAACCACACATTAACTAATTCTCATGAAGCAATAGGACCAGTCATAAATAAACATTAAAATTACCTACTTCTACTGTGTGTGGTATTTGGTTTGGTGTTGAATTTTGAAGAATTGCAACCTCAATTAACAATATTTTAGGTAAATGTTTATGGCATATTTAACTTTAAAATGAATTTTATAAACCCAAATTCATCCAAACACAGTATCAAAGTTATTGAGTAACCATAATAATTAACGATTACCTCGCCTGGATTTATGGGTGCAGCAAAGCTAGAAGTACCCTGGGAGGCACTAGAAAGTTTCATGCGGTTAATCTGGTAAGGGTCGATAGAAATGTAGAGATTCTTGACTATGATATCATCAGAACCTGGCGCAACGGACAGAGCTATTGTCCCAGTTTTAAGCTCAAAGTTGGCTTCTTTGGGTGCATCTTCAATGTGATGCTTTATCACTATGTATTTATTCTTCACTTCCATTTTTTCAGCCTTTTTTCTATTGTTGCTGCTATTTTTGTGTATAGGTACTCTTTAGACTAACTTTATAGAACAAGGAGGCATGGCAAGAACACAGGCAAGCGTGGCTTTATAAGAGACTTTGGATTTTTTTTTTCCTTTTTTGAAAATACAGGATAAATCCAAATCCAAATCCAATCAGGATCTAATATTCGCGTTCATTTTTTTACCACATTAAGTTGAATTAAATTTTTCTAATTTGATTGAAGTTAGATTAAATGTAGCTTGTATTTTTAATTAATTTAAATTTGTATATATATTTGTTTGATCTGTATTGATCCTGTCAAGAATACCATAAGTTCAATTTTCTAGAATTAGTTTAACTTATCTAGACTTAATTTGACTTGAGTTATACTGGATTTAATCAAGTTTGGCCTCTGTTACATATGGTATAACCTATATGGATCTAACTTAAGTACAACTAAACCTAAAACCTAAAATGAGTTTGACTCAATTCAATTCATATTGAATAAGTTTTTCGATTTCAACAAGATTTAAGTCGAAGTAATAGAGTTTAATCTAGGTTTGACTCAACCTAACTTACTTAGATATAATTTTACTTATGTTTAATCTAGATGTTGCATAAGTCAACTTGATCATTCAATGTGAATTCTATATTGACTCAACATGATAAGTAATCATTCTAACTCAATTTGATTAAATCTCAACCTAAACGAACTATGTCTAATTTAGACGTTATCTAACACAATCCAACCTTGGCCCCCCACTTAGGCCCTTCTCAATTCAAATGAATGTAAGTTTGTTCAACTTAACTTGACATAGACTTAGATTGATTCAACCTTGAACCTATGCAAACTTAACCCGGTGTGAACCAAAATTAACTCAAACTTACTTGGGATGACTAATACTGAAATGGACTAAGGCCTAGTTGACGTAATGTGGACTTGGGTTGACTTAACTCAACTTGACATGGACCATAATCGACTTGGTCCAATATGGACTTGAGTCAACCTAAGCTCCATCGACTTGGCTTGAATTGGGTTCAACTCAACTTGGTTTGATGTGGGGTGACCTTGATTTGACTTGATGTGGGTTTGAGTTAAATCTATCTAACTTGGACTTGACATGACTTAGTTTGAGCTAGGCTAACCTGATCTAACTTAACATGGTTTAGCTTATCTAAATTAACTTGGACTCGGTCTAACCAAAATTTACCTAGGTTTGCCCTAATCGATTTTTGCTTGGATTTGACTTACTTGATGTTGGGTCCAACCTAAGCCAACCTAACTTGGGTCTAGCTTGACACAAGAAATTTCTATAATCTAATTTGACTTTGGTATAACTTGTCTTGAATCCACAACTCAATCTTCATTTACTTGAATTAAACTCTCCTCAAATTTATAGTTGTTAGATCCAACTCAAATTGATCATGTCTTACTTAAGTGCAAGCAAACCAATCATTTCATAATTTGAACTAATATACCCAACCAATCATTTCATAACTTCAACCAATTTACCTAACCTATCATTTCATAACTTTCTAATTTAAACTCACTTTTAATCTTAAAATTTTCAAAATCTAAAAAATTATGGAATATATATAATTCAAATCTAAGATTTAAAAGCAAATTTAAATTTGAAAAACTTCCATTAAAATAAACTTACAAAGTAATATAAATTTAAATAATTATAAACTAAATTTAAAAATTTGAAAGCTATACATAAAAGTAATCATGTATAAGGATTTTATTCATTGATATTTAGCTGGACGATTGATTTTAAAAATATTCGTTTATAGCTGGAGAGAATATATGAACTCGTTAATTATCCCATCAACTTGCTGAACTACCCTTTCTAATTAATTGAAGTAAAATCCAAAACTAACAATGAACAATACGTTGGACTGAAACAAGTGTTTAGTTAGATAGGAATCTTGCCAGCAATAAACAAACAAAGGAGACGGCTTGCTTATAGACAAAACTGGAATCATATGCCAACATCAAATCTTTAAGCATTACAGATTCTTTGTATTCCTAAAATGCTATTAAAATTCAAGATAATCTTGGTCTCATCCATTTACATAGATAAGTATTTATTTAGGTCATTGAAGTTGTCAACTAGGTTGTCATCTGCACATGAAAAAAACATCAATGTGAAGATCTCAATGCCTATACATTTCATTAATTTGCATATTTATTGTCTCATCTATAAAGGGCAATGAGAAATGTTTATGATTATTTTTTATGCTAAACTACTATTAATGAACCGTATTCTATCCACACATAATCAAAAACTGAGTTATAAGTTATGGTTAAACAAACTGACGGTAACTTTGTTAATATTTTCTCGATTTTGTCTGTTGTGATTCTGATTCATGTTATAAATACTGAGTTAATGATCTTTCCCTTTTCAACATTAATTCTTCTGATATTCTTTTAATTGGAATAAAATGTTACAATGTTTACTGGATGGTCTTCAATAACATATATTTGTTCAACTAATTTGTAAACTTTGAAATATGAATCATGAACAATTCGGAGAAAGTGCATCTCAAGTTACAAAACGACCTAATAATATATAGGGTTAAATATGTTTTTAGTTCCTATATTTTTGGGCGATTTTAGTTTTAGTCCATTTTCAAATTAAGGTATAATTTAGTCCTTCAACTTTAGAAAACTCTGGTTTTAGTCCTTTTTATCAAATTTTTTTAACTGTTTTAAACGCGTTTCTCAGTTAACATTGAAGCAAAAATGTGTCAAACAGTGTAAACAATCCAAATGCTATAATGAAACGTGCTTGAAACAACAAATAAAGTTAAAAAAATTTGGTAAAAAGGATTAAAACCAGAGTTTTCTAAAGTTGAAGGACTAAATTGTACCTTAGTTTGAAAATGGACTAAAACCAAAATCACCCAAAAATATAGGGACTAAAAACATATTTAACCCTAATATATAATAAAAATAATACATTTGTATAGAAATATTTTACAATCTTATAGAAATTTAAAATTGTACGATCACCAGTTTTACATGTTATTTCAGATTTTAATGAATTCATTCATAAAATAACATCTACGTTGACTACAATTGAAAAATAGTTTGTTTCAAGAAGCTGGAAAACAAAAGATAAATGTTGTATTTTGATAAATAGATCACGACATGTAATTTCTAAAATTTAGATAGTATAATTCTTGATTTTTGTGTTTCAAGTACAAACATAATAGAATCTAATAATAGTAATAGTAATGAGAATCAAAATTAAAACAATTGAAATTATACAAAGTTTAACTCCTTATCACATACTATAACAGTATAATTTGAATTACAATTATATATATATGTACTCAAAAAATGAAATTATTAATGAAAAAAATATTACAACTGTTACACATGTATAGGTAGAGAAAAATTTCCTGTTCCAATATCACACGTGCGCAAAGTATCTGTATAAGGAATGCAGCACAGGAAGTTGAAATCACTTTCATAATCCCAAACTTTATGAATTTTGTTATCACTTAAACCATATAGGTAGACCTTTTTCTCTGTGGTAAACATCAAAAGTTTTCCATTTAATAAAGTAAAACTTTTTACCATTATTTGAGAAGGATCATTCTCTAAAACTCCCATTGCTCTCACTCTTATTTTTAAAATCTTTTTCCAAAAACTTGATTTATACTCTGTCAAAACCCATAGAGTAAATATGCCTTTTCGTAATCTCACCAAACAAATGGATTGATTTGAGGGTTTTCCCCATTTAAAAATTCCCATCTTACAGCTTTTGTCATGAGAACCCCTTCTTGCTTCTTTGGGTATCCTCAACATTCTTGATTTTCCATCCTCAAAATTGTATGACATAATGTATGGTCTAAAATAAGGGTTGTTTCTTGTCAAATAAGGAGAACAATCTGATATGAAGTGAATAGCTCCTTTATGAGACACAGGCATGTCAAATCTTAAACTTCTACTGCCACTGAAAAATCTTTCTTTTGCTTTCCACATTCCTTCCTTATACACATTGCATTCAAAATATGAAGACCAGTCAACTAAATCATCAATAAAATGATATATCATAAAATTACCATCAGAGTCGCATAGAAAACCAATTTTGTGATTGTAAAAACTGCTATTTTGAATGTGGTCATGAGTTGGGATAGGTGACCAGGATTGTGTTGCTGGGTTGATGATAAAAAACTTTACTTCATTCTCACTAAACATAGAACAAAGAGCCAAACCGTTGGTTGAACATAAAATCTTGACTCCCTTGGAAAAAAATGCTAGAACATTTTTAGACATTCCTGATGATAATTCTTCTCCAGGTAGGGGATGAAATTCAACTGGGAAATTGCACCATTTAGTTGCTTCCATAGGAATTTCTGGCTGGATGAGAAAACAAGTGTCATCCCTCAAGAGTGCATGTTGAGCTTGTTTGAATGCAAAATCATATTCTTTTGGAAACTTTGACAATATCTTGCATGTAGACGTCAATCTGTATATGTCTTTTGCAGGTAATTTAGAGAATATTTCAAAGAAATTATCATAACACAAACTCATTGTGAAAGATAGAGAGAATACCAAAATGCAAATATCCCCTTGACAAATCTATATTTATAACAAATATTTTCGATGTTTAATTTTCTTTGTAATATCTCTAACAATTTATCTCCAATCTGTTTAAATTTAAATAACTACATTTTTAAAATTATGCATCTATTTTTAAAAGATTATTTTATAACGATTTTAAGTTTCAAACATACCTTATTTGTAATATGATGAATGCTGAAAAACCGAATTATTTTTTTCTTGCTTGTAATATATACGATCTTCGATTTCTTTAATTTGAATGTTCGTTTGTGTGTATATATATATATATAAAATAATGATGATAGAAGAAAAAATAAGACGTAAGCATATGAATTTAAATAACTAAATTTTTAAAATTCCGCATAATATTTTTAAATTTTAAAATATTTCTTAAAAATATTTAAATCTGAAAGATTTCTATCCAGAATATAAATTTGGTACTAGTTCCTTATTTATTTTACATTGTGTGTTTGTATTTTCAAATTAATTTCCTTTAACATCAATCTTTCAAGAATGTATCCAATTGAAAAAGTTGCATTAAATGGGAAAATATATCTATAAAAACAAAATTAATCCTTTTTTCCAATAAATTTTGACAAAGTAATAATTTTGGATAAGATTCGGTTGAAATATATTCTCTATATAAATTGTTGAAATTTTGAAACAACCTTACAAATTACTTTAAATATTTTAAAACTGATTTCAAATCAATATCTATATTTTATGAAAACATTAACATTTTTAGATTACATTTTTAAATCTAAAAACTAATTTTAAAAGCTGACTATATATATATATATATATATATATATATATATATATATATATATATATTTTATAGTAATAGTATAACACTGTCCAGCACAAAATATGTATGTCACGTTTTTAAATTAATTATGTTATTATTATCAATTTGAAAATGAATGTATATTATGAATTATTTATTTTATACTTTAAAATATAATAAAGAAAATTATACATAAAAACATTTTGTATTATGAAATTTAATTATAGCAATTATTATTGAATCAATCAATAAATCTAGTAAATTTTAGATGAGGTTTAATGTTACCTTTTAAAAATAATTTTATGAAATTACTTTTTGAAATTACAATGTCTGATATAATCATATTAATTCTTCTTATATTGAGCATATCTCATCACAAAAATATCAAATTTTAATAGACGTCAATTTTCGGAGGTTTAAAAACCCTTCCTAAATTTCCGGCGGCTCCATTTACTTTTCCTGTTTATAAAAAGGATTTAAGTGGACAACATGGTTTCGCACAAAAATAAAGTGAATAAAGTTTTAATCACTTATTTAAACTTTTAATAAATTCATTAAAGTATAACGTGTGAAAAGTGATATTATGATGTGAATACATTTTTACATCTGCATCAAAGATTTTCATAAAAATTATTCTATATAACATCAATGATTGAGAATTCTAACGTTTAATGACTATATAATGTGGAAAATATAAATTTAGACATTAAAATTGAACATTTATTTATAAAAATATCACTTATCATATTTTTACGTTAACTTTTTCTAATCATAATATTAAATGTGAAAAGTCAAAACTTTAGTGAATACAAAGTGTTAGTCAAAAATAATGACTTTGTTTATATGAAAAGTATTACTCGAAGTAATAGCTTTGTTTATTGTGACTCTGATCCATATTATAAATATTGAGCCAATTATTTTTTCTTTACATATTTATTTTCGAAACTTTCAACATTAAATCTTCTAATATTCTTTTACTTCATGAATTTAGACGGAATAAAAGATTTGAATGTTTATTGGATGGTCTTCATTTGGTAGCATAAACGATTTGGACAAACTACTTATTCACACATATATTGGATTAACATATCTCTGTTCAACTAATTTGTAAACTTTGAAGTATGAATCATGAAAAAAGGGAGAAAGTGCATCTCAAGTTACAAAACGATCTAACAAAATATAATAAAAATAATACATTTATATATCATATTTGACAATCTTATAGAAGTCCAAAATTATACTATCACCAATTGTACATGTTACTTCAGATTTTAATAAATTCATCATAAATAATGATTGTCCTATGTAATCATTAATAAATTAATTTAATTATTGCATGATCAAATTCATATGCCATTCTTTTGTTACGTACAATTTAAGGTCATTTTTAAAAAAAATGTCACTTTTAACTTTAATTGAATAAAAAAATCAATGCGTAAAACAACAATATTATATCATTTATCTATATTGTTTATTTGATTAAAAAAATAAAATAACAACAATATAAAGAAATAATTGAAACTTAACATTGAATCTTAAAACTTTAACATTAAATCTCAAAACATTAGCATTAAACCATAGTGCAAAACAAAGGAAGAAAATATGAAAAATAAAATTGCGAAAAATGATATAAAACTTAATAAAATTCAAAAAATAAAATAAATTTAAAAAATAATTTTTAATATGCAAAGACTATGGCATCTTTCATTCACTTTTATTTCTCAGTTGGGTTTAGTTTTAATGTTGAAGCGAAAAGAGACTAAGCAAGACCAAGTAAATGTCTTTGCATGTCACAAAACAATTTAGTTTCATGCGTCTTTCCAATCACTATTGCGAGTTGCTCAAACATTGCGGTGACACAAAGAAGGTTCATTGCAACATAATCAAGGCCTTACGAAATCCAGAAACCTTTCTGCTAAACAACTTAGTCAATACCTATGCTAAGAATGGAAGCATCATTTATGCCCGCAGGGTGTTCGATCAAATGCCTCAACGGAATCTATACTCTTGGAACACACTTCTCTCCTCCTATTCAAAACTGGGTCGTATTCCTGAGATGAAACGCGTGTTTGATGCAATGCCAACGCGAGATATGGTGTCGTGGAATTCCCTTATTTCCGGCTATGCTGGTCGTGGTTTCCTTGTTCAATCGGTGAAGGCTTATGATATGATGTTGTATGATGGGTCATTTAATTTGACACGGATTGCGTTATCCACTATGCTCATACTTGCCTCCAATCAGGATAATGTTCGTTTGGGTAGGCAGATTCATGGGCATGTCGTGAAATTTGGTTTCCAGTCGTATGTTTTTGTTGGGAGTCCTTTGGTGGATATGTACTCCAAAACGGGGCTTATATTTTGTGCAAGACAGGTTTTTGATGAGATGCCCCAGAAGAATGTGGTTGTGTATAATACACTGATTGCAGGGCTTATGCGATGCGGTAGAATTGAGGATTCAAGGCAGTTGTTTTATGAAATGCGGGAAAAGGATTCTATTTCCTGGACAGCAATGATTGCAGGATTTACTCAGAATGGCTTTGAAATAGAAGCTATTGATTTATTGAGAGACATGAGATTAGAAAATCTTGAGATGGATCAGTACACTTTTGGAAGCGTGTTAACTGCTTGTGGTGGTGTTGCGGCTTTGCAAGAAGGCAAGCAAGTTCATGCTTACATAATTAGGACGGATTACCAGGATAATTTATTTGTTGGTAGCGCTCTAGTTGACATGTATTGTAAGTGTAAGAGTATAAAATCAGCAGAATCAGTTTTTAGGAAGATGACTTGCAAGAATGTTGTATCTTGGACTGCCATGCTGGTGGGTTATGGGCAGAGTGGTTATTGTGAAGAAGCTGTTAAAATATTTTGTGATATGCAAAAATATGGGATTGAACCAGATGATTTCACCCTTGGGAGTGTAATTAGCTCATGTGCAAACCTTGCTAGCCTAGAAGAGGGCGCTCAGTTTCATGGCAAAGCTCTGGTTTCTGGCTTAATTTCTTTTATCACTGTTTCCAATGCTCTAGTTACATTATATGGTAAATGTGGAAGCATTGAAGACTCTCATAGACTTTTTAGCGAAATGATCTTCCTGGACGAAGTCTCATGGACTGCACTTGTTGCTGGATATGCGCAATTTGGTAAAGCCAATGAAACAATAAGGTTGTTTGAAAGCATGTTAGCCCATGGTTTCAAACCCGACAAAGTTACTTTTATTGGGGTTCTTTCAGCTTGCAGCAGAGCAGGACTAGTAGAGAAAGGAAATCAGATATTTGAGTCAATGATTAAGGAACATAGGATTATACCAATACAGGATCATTACACATGCATGATTGACCTCTTCAGTCGAGCTGGGAGGTTAGAAGAGGCAAGGAATTTTATAAATAAGATGCCTTTCAGCCCTGACGCAATTGGTTGGGCATCCCTGTTAAGTGCATGTAGATTCTATAGAAACATGGAAATTGGTAAGTGGGCAGCTGAATCTCTAATAAAATTAGAACCACATAACACTGCTAGTTACATCTTACTTTCGAGCATCTATGCTGCTAAAGGAAAATGGGAAGAAGTTTCCATGTTAAGAAAAGGAATGAGAGATAAGGGTCTGAGAAAAGAACCAGGATGTAGCTGGATCAAATATAAGAACCAAGTACACATTTTTTCCGCTGATGATCGGTCAAACCCTTTCTCTGATCAGATATATTCTGAGCTTGAAAAATTGAACTATAAAATGGTACAAGAGGGATATGTGCCTGATATGAATTCTGTTTTGCATGATGTTGAGGATTCAGAGAAAATAAAGATGCTTAATCACCATAGTGAAAAGCTTGCAATTGCTTTTGGATTAATATTTATTCCTCCTGGTTTGCCCATACGAGTAGTTAAAAATTTAAGGGTTTGTGGGGATTGCCACAATGCAACTAAGTATATATCTAAGATCACTCAGAGGGAAATTCTTGTTAGAGATGCTGCCCGATTCCACTTGTTTAAAAATGGAACGTGTTCATGCGGAGACTTTTGGTGACAGGCCCAGTTGTTATATTCTCTGAAATATAAAGCACTGTCAAAAGTGACTACTTATTACAGGATTCTTCTGTATGAAGATACCTATGATACCTCTTTCTTCAGAAGGTGAGTATCATTACCGTGTGTGCAATGCAGTTGTGTGTTGACTATCCTGTAATTTTATATGGACCTGAACAAAATTACAGAATATGGGGACTGTTCCTGACTTGCTATCATCATCTTTTGTCTTAATTTGAGGGAGGAAACATTCTTATAGACTGATTAATGTTTGACAACGTTTTGACGTATTTTGACATATCCACGCCTTCCATCATAGCTGTTGAAAATTTTAACTAACCCTGTAAATCAGTGTTATGTGGGCAGTATTTGTGGGACAGTTTTGTCAATTTAAACAGGATTTTTTATCTGTACACCCGAACCGAGGCAGCTCCTTTTTTTTGGTTAAAATGGTGACAACAAGATTAGAAGCGATGTGTAACAAATACAATTAGTGGAGGAGCAGGTAATGGAAATGTTTCTTCGGAGCGGGTAATACTGAATAAAGAGATTTTCTAATACGCTGAATCCGATTGTTTTCATCCACTCCGTTCATTCATTTGGATTCCACAAATTATACACATTACACTATGACCTCATGCATACTGCCCAAGTCCTTCAACCAGCCCAATCCTAGTTTCTTATGCTTTTCGTATCAAATTTCTGCTGAATCTTTAGCCTCTTAAAGGAGTGGATACTTTTTTTCTTACTTCAGCTTTCAGAATATTTAAAATTTTAGATTCTAGACAAGTTTTTAAAAATGATGTGAAATCTGACGTCTGTATTACTCACAATTGTTCTTCATGAATGAGCTGAGTGAGACTTTGATAGAGTCAAGTGTTTGTTTTATGTTATTGTCATTATTTACGTTATGAATCATTATTTTATCTTTTTCTTGTGTCAGTAATTCAATTCAACACACTCTTAATCATAATGAATTATTCTCTCATTTTTACCTAGTGGATGAAGGTATTCAGTCACTGCAAATTGAAAGCTAAATTTTATGTTATGTTCTCTTGTTTTAGTTGATGTTGTTGGTTATAAGAGTCAAATGGATGATTCATTCTATGATGCTTATCTTGAAAGAGTAAGGCTTCTCAAAGAGGTTCATCACTTTTTGCATCTCCTAAGTCTTTTATTCATTTTTTTTCCTTTAAATTATTCCTTTGTTCTTATTTAGTCATTTTTCTATTATGTCTTTTTGATTTTAGTTCAAATTATATTATCATATTTTTGCCCATTTATTGTAATTTTGATGTTGTTCAATTTTCCATCTCTTATATGTTCTTATTTTGAAATTCTCATTCTACATTGTTTCTGCTTTTCTTTGAACTTATAATTGGAGTCATTGGTTCAAGTTTCTCGTAAATTTTTCATGATTTGAGGAAATTCAATTCTTTATCATTTTTTATTTTTTTTGTGTTTCATGTGTTAAGTACTTCATATATGACTCTTGTCATTTGGCATCTAAAACAATGTCAAAATCCATGAAAATTATGAAATATTGAATTGAATTGAACTTAATTAATTCAGAAATTTGTTACAAACTTTGCATTCCATGACAAGTTAAATTGCTGATTTAGTTGACATATTCATGTTCATAGCTAAATTTTTATTTTTGTTGCTAGTTGTGTTTTTCTGCTGTTAGCCTATTGTTAATCTAATTTTAGTTTTTATTCATTAATTCTAGGTTAGCTTGATCAATGAATTATGTTGCAGTTTAGACCTTTGATTTATGTTGAAATATTATATAACACGATGTTCTTATTTGTTTTAGGTTGCCTCAAGTGTGTCTATCTCTTTTAATTTTGAGTCAGGTGATCATCTATTACCTTTTGTAATTTTCAGTTGCTAATTACTTGAATATATATTGTAAAGGAAGATGGTAATTTTTCTATCACATTGAAGGAGTTGCTTTCAACATAAGTCTTAGTTAATTCTTGGTTTGATTTTATTTGTAGCTTCAATTAATTAATTGACTTTAAATATAGAGATTAAATGTTCATATTATATGTTGAATAATATATTCATGCCGTGCTTAAATTTATAACTCAAAATCAAAATAGAAAATAATTAAAGTCAAATTGTCGAGAGCTACAATGTGTATTTGCAAAAGAAAAATTGAAAGCCATTCAAAAGAATAGTTGGAAATATAGGTTTTAAACTTAGATGCAATATTAATTGTAGATATTTTTTACATGAAAAATTAATTCTAACTTTGTGATAGTTTTAATTTTTTTTTTTAATCATTTTCGAGGTCTATGTTTATGCATAATCGTCTCAAATAGGTTTTTGTATTATTTTTTATCTCAATTAGGTCCCTGATTCTGTAAAATTGAATCAATTGGAACCTTATTGTTAATTGGAAACATTAAGATTTCTGTCTGGTGGCATGCTGACCAAGCAATTATTTCTCATTTGGCACACTGAGGTTGTTGCATTAGGTGGAATTTATTTATTTAAAGATTTAAATAAGTTAAATTAAATAAAAAGACGTTTTATTTATTGTGCGAAATTAAAATAAAATGTATTAGGGATAAGTTAGGGAATTTTAGTGGTGAGATTGTTGAGTGTGCGAAATTAGGGGAAAATAGGGTTTGAGTGGGTTCGTTGTTCTCGTTCGAAGTTAAGATTTTTACAATCAAATTAGTTCTCAATTAAGAGAATTAGGGTTTCGTTGGAGGATTTTAGCATCATTTATCGATGTTTTTTCGATGGAATCGCCAAGTTGTTCGTGGTCAATCACGTGGAAGGTTATCGCCAAGTTGTTCGAGGTCAATCATGTGGAAGGTTAGTAAATACACTTTTGATTTAATTGTTTGATGATTTTCTCCTTTTATGCTTTTTCCATTTTGCAAACGTCGATGTTGGGGATATTGGGGTTGTCCCACAATGTTGCATGTTCATTCGTGTTTCCTTGTTGATTGCAATGTTGTCCCCCATGATTAAAGTGTTGTTGGAGTGTCTTTTTCAGTGGGTTGTGCTTTATATTTGTTTAATTTTTGTTGTCGTCATTATGTTATTATTTTATAGGTTAAATATTTGTATATTGCACTGTTGTACGTCATGGAGGATCATTTTGAAGTTGTTTTCCACCATGGAAGAAAGTTCTTAAATGATGGGAAACTAAAGTATAAGGGGGAAACTTCAACTTTATCTTTTGACCCAGACATGTGGAGCTATTTCCTTGTAGTCAGTGTAGTCAAAGGATTGGGATATGATGGGTTTAAGGACTTGTGGTACTGTGTAAGAAGGGGTTTTGTGTTAGATAATAGGTTGGATCCTTTGTGTGATGACAGAGGAGTCATGCACATGATTAACTTAGCTAGGTTAAATGGTCAAGTTCATTTATTTGTTGTTCACATAGTCTCTGAACCGTGATACAATTGTTAGAATATGTTCCTCATAATACACCTAAAGTAGAAGTTGAAGTTGTGATGCCTAATAGTTCTTGAGTTTAAATTAATTTGTTCTCTCCATTAGAAATTGGTTTGCCTATCAATTTAAAAGGAAAATCACATTTTCTTGTGTTGGATATACTAGGTTGAACATTATATTTTCTTGTGGTACTGTGTAGGAGGGGGTTCTGTGTTAGATAATAGGTTGGATCCTTTGTGTGATGACAGAGGAGTCATGCACATGATTAACTTAGCTAGGTTAAATGGTCAAGTTCATCTATTTGCTGTTCACACAGTCTCTGAACTGTGATACAATTGTTAGAATATGTTCCTCATAATACACCTGAAGTAGAAGTTGAAGTTGTGATGCCTAATAGTTCTTGAGTTTAAAATTAATTTGTTCTCTCCATTAGAAATTGGTTTGCCTATCAATTTAAAAGGAAAATCACATTTTCATGTGTTGGATATACTAGGTTGAACATTATATTTATATTTTTTGTACTTTCTGTAATATCCCAATAAATATAGATTAAAACTATACATATAATTAGGAGTTATCAGTAATAATATGATAAAGCAGTGGAATAATTCTAAGAACAGAAGCTAGAATAACCACAAAAGTTAAAACTGTACAAGAACTAGAGGTCTAATACAGTTTTACTACTAAGACTGACCGGTATTTACAAAAGGAAAGTTTATACCGAACGAAGCCAGAGTCTGACCATGTTCATACTTTACCAATCATCACAAATCCTGAGACATTCCTCCTTGGAATTCTCTTACACCACCATATTATTTAGTTCATAACAGAGTATCATCATACTTATACATCAAAATAGTCAATCCAAACAATATAGAAAATATCACTCATAAACCAAACTTAAAAAAATTAATTCAATAGCTCATAAAACCTAACCGAACGGTAAGAATAAACTCACCCAAGAAATCATGACCGGACGGTCATGTAACATGATGGCTCTCGTTTAAGCCGAATACTGTTTAAAATCCAACCCATCTGACATTCCCATGGAAAAATAAAGGCTTAATCATATTACTATAACTTTGGCCGAGCTCTTGGAGCTTTTGCCGAATACTGGGAGCTTTGGCTGAGCATTTATAGCTCTGACCGAACGCTTACAATAGGATGAAGTTCTCTTCAAGAAATAGAGTGTCAATACAAGACCGAACACTCATTAAGAAACCAAGTGTCAGTACAAGACCGAACACTCTTTACAAAACCGAGTACTTCTCCACGGGTTACATATATGTGTAGAATCGACCATAAACTATCTTAACTTGTTTTAAATGTCTTGACTAACTAATTCATAAGAAAAATACAACCTTACTGAACCGAACACTCGACATTAGCCGATAGAAGATCGGTCGGTCTTGAAATGCAAATCCTCTATAAAAGGGAATCCAATTAAGACCACACATACTTAGGAATTCTCGACAACACTTACAAAGTTCTACAGAGTTACAACCAAACCTTATTCCTACTCCGTTCATACCATTTTTTTTTCATCCATTAACACAAACAAACACACATGCAACATCACCATATCAATCAATTCATCAACCTAATATCATTCAAGCATCCACCGATTCAAAACAGATAAACATAACTAAATTATATAAGCTTCCCTTACCTTATAATTCTAGATATCCTAAGTTTTCAAGTGGTACTGGAGATAGAATCAGATTCTAACGTCCTACACGTTCAAGTTGGTGTAACAAGCTTCACCTATTGTTAAGAGTAAACACTGAATTTAGGATAAAGGTTGGAAAGTCACATGCAACCCAAAACAGTGATTGCATGCATCTTGGAACGATAAAGCTTAGAAGAAAGGAGGGGCTTTGGAACTTACCAACTTCAAACCGAGAACCGATCGGTGCAAAAGAAGGAGCTTGACAGTCGGAATGCTCAAGTGTTGCCTGGAAGATGATCGGAACGAGAAAAAGGGTAAGAATTCTAGAGAGAAGTTGCAGGAAGTTAGAGAGAAGGAGGAGAGTTTTGAGTTTCAGAGATTTTGAAGAAGAAGAAAGGCATGCAGAAAATGACTGAAATTTTTAAATCCTAGATTATATACTGCCACCAAGACCGATCGGTCCAGTCCCCTGCTGCCACATGTACTCCACTTTTAGAATTTCCCCAAGCCCTCTCGGTGACATGTGTCCCACTCGTGTGGAGAATTTACGGGACATGACAGTTTGTCTCCCACTCACACAATGGAATTAATGGGACGTGACACTTTCCACCCATTTATCATCCTAACAATACACGCATCTTTCTCCCAAGTTGACCATTAATTTTATTAGATCTTATAATAACAACAAAAAGAATCAAGATTGAAAGCAATCCCTCGAACCCACTAAATTAACTCATCTCGTATGGAAAAAATTTAATTGATTATAAAGTTATTTGTGTAATCTTCCTCGCACATTTCATTTATAAATGAAGAGAAATCTGATATGAAGCTAAAATTGACATCAACAAAGAATGTCACTTTTTCAATAATAATAATAATAGTAATAGGAGATCAAGAAATTCAAAAAACAAAACAAGTAAACTAATTTAAAAATAAAATAAAAAAATAAAAAAAATGTTAAAAAAAGTACTAGATTTCGAAATCCAGGAAAAAAGCTTAATCAGATTTCAAAATCCAGAGAAAGGTTAACCTAATTTCGAAATCTGAGAGAAAGTTTAACCAGATTAAAAAATTTAACGAGTTTCTTAAATTAGATTTTGAAATTCGATGAGTTTCTAAATTCATTAAGTTTATTAATCGGATTTTGAAATTTAGTGTTCCTCTAAGTTGGATTTATGCTTCTTTAAACTAAATTTTGATATCCAGTTATTATTGAAACTATTCACTCTACAACTTTTGAAATCCAATGAATATTTTTACAAACAAAATTAATTCAATTAATTCACTCTACAATTGAATTTGATGATAAGCATGTAATTAATTCAATTTTATAAAAATAAAAACCTAATTAAAATGCTAAAAAAGAAAAGGATTTATTTGAGAATCTACATAAAAATAGAGACTTATCAGAGTATTAAACCAGTTTAGAAGTATAGAAAGAAAGTTCCTTACCCACACTATAAGGCTTTTCAATTCAATAAAACTAAATCCCAATCTCAAAACTTTGTGCAAAGTGGATTGGGATAAAATTAAACTGAAACTAAACTCCTAAAACCAAATTAGTTCTTCATTCCTGTCTGTTATAATTTATTAGTCAAGTTTCAAATCACAGTTTATCATTCTAATATTAATTATTTTGGATATTTTTTTATTGTAAACATCTTTATGATTATTTATTATAAGTGTGGAATTATATGAAAAATTCAGTTCTTGAGTTAAAAACAACAATTTGTGAGATAGATGAAATCACTGAACCCCTTTGTTTTATTGTTGTTTAACTCAGTTGTAAGAAATTTTGGACAGAAATGTGTTTCACATTTTATGGATTTATCTACACCATTAAGTTTGTTTATATACAATATTGAGTTTGAATTTAAGTTTGCAAATAGAACATGAAAACATGGTAAAAACCAGAAACTTTACTTGAACTGTTTAGTAAGTTGTTTTGCAGAGATTATTTATAGGCAATGATATATAACAAACATTGAGTGTATAAAAGATGAAAACAGCAAAACAATATCTTTTATCTATTTGAAAATTCCTCATAAAATTCTCTTTAAAAAACTTCACTCAGTGAATAATATAAACTTTTGCTAAACTGCAGAAACATTTATGTATAAATTAGGAGAACAATAATAAGCATATATAGGTGATATAAATATATGTCATGTATTATTGTACTCAATACTTAAAAGACATCAATTATTCATATACAATTTTTTTTTTTCATATTAAAAAAAAAAGCTCATGATCTAGTCCTAACCCACCAAGTTTTTGTGGATATTTTGATTCTATAAACTTGTTTAATGTAGGACCTTTTTGTCTTTTGACACGTCTACTCAACCATATTGATTTCTCTAATAATGTGTAAATAGCATATGGATTTCAATAATTCAAGAACCACTGTAGCAAGCACATAGATTTTATACAGGTTAAAATAGAAATTATAATAATGAATTGAATGATGTATACAATATCCTATTTGATAGTCTAATCACAGATCCTCTTGTAATTTTACATCATCTATCTAACTGAGAACTTTCCTTGTCCTCTATAGCCCATATGTAAACAGAGGCGTGTATGGCTAAGCCTATGCCTTAGATTCTTGCTATGGTCAACAATAGCATGCTCTTACTGCAGAATCATAATCAATTTGACTAGAGTCAGTCATTGGATCCTATATTAAGCTATAACTTTACAACAAACCCATTCTCTTGTTACACCCCTTAGTTTCCTTTGCCCCCAGCTCAGAGTAGAAAGGTTGGTACCAGAACTTCAGGGTAGAACAGGAAGATCCACCTTGTCAAAGGAAAAGAAACTGACCCTTCCCTCCGTGACCAGGCAGATTTTCAAAGGAATGTCACCACATTGCTTCTCAAGGACTTCAATCTCTGTTCTAGACGGTGGATGACCCCTAACAGAAGATACACGATTGAATAGATTTCCATCAACAGGTAATAAAAAACTAAGGACAAATTTGTTTGGCTATTAATTAGCAAGGGACAAATAATCAATGTCGATCATTTCCAATTCCTTAGTCACGTTCTCAATTAGTCCATTTATAAACAATAGAAATATCACTAACCAATTAAATTTATGAATCTAAAGTAATCATACTGATGCATGAGGCATGGTTATTACCTAGATAAGTACAGTAAAAAGCTTGGATCCCCAGGGGAAGACTTTCTAAATCGGCTGTTCGGAAGATAAACATCAAAATCTGGCCTCAAATCATTTACTCGCAAATCAGAAAATAATCTTTGGACAGAGCCCATGTCTATTAGTTCTTTGCTTTCTTCTGCCATTTCAAGAGCAGTAGGTCTATGGGAACTTTTAATACTCTTCAAACTCCAAAGAACACCATGCCGCACAATTATGTAACCAAGAGACTTGAGGTGTCTGTAAACCTCAAACAGCTCCCAACAACATCCACTCTTCCGCCAGCAACCTTTTCATACATTTCTGCTAGAGATATGCTTCTACCACTATTTTCTAATAGCTGTAAGGCTCCGAGTTCCATAAGATACCTGCCATATCAGCCTTTACATAAGCAGGAATTTGAAAACAGCTCACAAAATTTCAATACATACTTCTTTTCACATGCAAACAAGTGTATTGCCTAGTCACAAAGTTTATTATTCACAGAAAGCTAAGGCTTTAAGAAGTATGTGACTCTTCCCTATTTCTGAATGTCAACAAAAGATACGTATAAAAAGATTGCAAATCACCTACAAAGTCTCCTCAATTGAAGAATAAATCTTGCCTTTACGAACTATTCCAGTTGTTATCCACATTTTTCCATTTTTCTCAATGACTTCTCCCATTCCCATTTCTTCATTCCAAATGCTTTTGGATTTCACGTTCCTGGTAAATGAAATGAAAAAATCTTTACTTTGAAAGTCAAACTTGAGCAGGGGGAACAGAGATATCCTAACTAGTTCGTACTAATTTACAATGTAAAGATGTTTGACCTGAACTGCAACTTAGGTACAGAACCAGATGAAAAGCCGAGCTCCTCTTCATCACTTGCATTTTGGAAATAGACCTCATCATCACCATCTTCACTTGAAGAACATCCCCATGTATTGTCTTCCATAGCTCAAAAGCTGTAATTAAAAATATAAACCAATTGATAAGTTGTTAGGATTGTTGGCAGCAATGTTAAAATAATCACTAAATCCATATCATTATACGATAATCACATGGCACAAAAATAAATAAACCAAGAAGCACCCATTTATGTCAAAACAAGTTGGTTGTGCCGTTGAAAATATTCATCTACAAAAATCAACACGCATAACCTCACGTGTTCAAAAACAGATGATAACAAACAAATCAAACAAAAATAAAAAAGAACATGAATGGCATAAAACCATAAGATGCAGGCAACACAATCCAATAGGGATACGCACAAATTGAAGGATTAAAACTAATAAAATGGCATAAAAGGTCGTATCTAGACAAAGCTGCACTAAAACCCTTGCCGCAAGAGAAGAAGGAGAACAATAATAAAAGGGCATCAGAAATGATTTACTGGACCCCATGATGGGTGTCAAAATCTTCCAGCCAAAAATACCTCACTATGATTCTAGGGCATTCAAATTGAGTCCCTTTGTTCATAGTGGAAGGTGTATTTTATAAGCCCTATTTAGTTCTTCTATTATCTCCCAGTCTTAACTAATATTATTTAATCTTTAGAATTTGTATTTTTCTTAACCAACTCAAAGTACCACAAATAGATATTTCCTTGATTTTTGCCTAATATTCTTAATATTTTTATGTTATAAACTTAAAAGCCATTTTCTAATAATATTAAAAATGTTTAAACTAAGGAATATTAGGATATTGTAACATCCATTTTAAAGAAATAAAAAAGTGAGAGAAGAAAAAGGCACGTTTCTCAGGTAGCAGTGTGCTACCTGCTTGTTTTTTTATTTTCAAGTAACAATGATATATAGTCTTTTTGTGTAAAATGTTAGAAGAGCTTTTCAGAGCTTCACTACTGGAAAAAGCTCTATATTTCTAGTAAAAAAATCTCACAACACAACTTTTAAACTGTATCTCTAAACAAGTTAAGGCATGCTTAATTGCACAAGTTTGATAAGAGCATCTCATTTTATCAAATCCATTTTGGTTTCTGAAAATGAAGTTTGCAGAAGAAAGTGAATTTGAAAAGGTTTTCTTTTTTTCTCACATCACAAATGAGATTAAAGAAGCATGTTAGTTACTCTCCAGTTTCAATCTTGAGCAAGCAATGCAGCAATACAATTTTCAAATTGAACACCAACAATACTAAAAGGAGCTGAAGAATAAAGAGTGGCCACTAAAGCAATATTATAACATATGTTTCAGCAAATATGATTTAGGTACTTCCGCTCCACAACCTTCGCTACTGATCAATCATTAGTTGCAAATACTTCATGGATGGATGTTTATCAATGACCACCAACGATTACTCTATGAATTAAACTAATAATTTATATAACTTAATTATCAAATTCAAAGAGTCAATACCCATTCCTTTATATATTATTAAAGAAGTAAGATTGAGATGTGTAGACAAAAAGCAACCATGAAGGGATAATTTAGAGAAAAGTTCACAGATAGAAAAAATCAACACCATGAATGGGATGATATGTTCAAAGATATCCACTACAAGATAAGTTAATGGCGTTCATTCAAAGGTGAGGGTGGAAGGAAGAAAAATGTAACTTGCAAGTTTATCGACACAAAAAACGAAAGGGCGATGCCTAATTGCTAGCATAACAACAAAAAAACTATCAGGATCAAATCGAAATTAAAATTTGTAGAAAGAATGAAATGACAGAATGAAGCCCTAGATCCATGAAATCAATAAAACCATTTATCAAACTTAAGGACGACACACAGAATAACAAACCCAGAGGATCACAAAGATGAGAAACGAACCTGGTATGGATCCCTTTAGAGAGACAAAGTTATCTGAGAGAAAGAACAGAGTGTGAGAGAAAAAGTCTAGAAAGAGAAAGTTCAAAGTAAAAATAAATAAATAAATAAATTTACTTTTTTTCCCCTAAAAATTAAAAAAAAAAATTAGAAACAGTTTAATTAGGAAAGATTCGCTGTACCTCCTGAGGTTAGAAAGAACACCTTGGAATATCAGAAGGCGGTTGGGAAAAGATGATGCTGTTGGGAAGGGTAAGAGAGGTGAAGCAGAGTGTGGTACATCTTCGTCATCTGTGCCAAAACCCACAGAGACATATTCAAGATCTCGAATTGCTCAAATGCTTCAAATCCGAGATTCAGTTTGAACTTTCTTCCAATCACTTTCAGGTTCTCTCGCTCCTTCTTTTCCTTCCATGTCATGTTCTTTCATCATTTGTTCCTTCGTAATAACATGCGCATTTCACTTCAAAACACTCTACACCTTGAATCGCCATACCCATGACAGTTAAAAAACAAAAGGGGGTCTTTTGAGTTACTCGTGCATTTCCATGGGTGCAGAATGCTCAAACTGGTTCCTTAGGGGACTTTGTGATGGAACCTGACTCACTCAGTTCCAAAGATGTCGTTTTGCGAAGAAAATTTGATTCTGGTGAGGAAGTTGCAGTTTCTGCTATTCTGGGACCTCCTAACTACGAGGAAGACACTGTTTTTCCAAGAGATGCCTTTATGAAAGTGTGCGTGAAAAAACCAACATTAAGCTCCATTTTGCAGTTTGACTGTGGAGTTCATGAAGAAACTGATAAGGGTTCTGATTTTGACATATATAATGCTTATTATCTCAGATCACCTACATTTCTCAAGCCTTCCAATTACAGAGGTCCCTTATTCAGGTAAGCTGATACTGGCCATTGTTCCTTATAATTATTATCTATGTTAAAACAATTTTGGTTTTCCTGTTTGAGTGGAAGTTGATTTGTATTGGGTTTACAATTTTGTGGTGGATACATTCAGTGCTGGAGATTTGCTTCAATGAACAAAGATAGAATTTCTGTTATAGATTAGAGTAAATGACAAATTCAACCCCTAAAATTGTCATTGTAGTCCTTTTATATTTAACAAAATGCCCAAAACCCTTGGGAAGTATAAATCTTTTCATCTGAGTCCCTAGATTTAACCAGTTCTGTTTTTTATATTCTTTAACATATTTTAGGATAATCAATTAAGTCATATATCTAGCACTAATTGTAACTGAACAATTACAGCTTTGGGGAACTTTTTGAGAATTTGTTTTGTTCAAGAGACTAATGTAAGACGATGTTCAACGACTTCAGAGACTAAAGTGTCTATTTACTTCATAGATTGTAACTGCAAATTTAACCCAGGCCTACACATTTGACATGGTTGGTTATGATCATTTGATGTTCTCAAAATCTCTCAGATTATTTCAATCTCCTCCTTTATTTGCACATTGCATTCTGAATCCTGATGTCGTTTGATTGGTGTTAAACAGAGATTTTGAACATTCAAATGCCAAGATGTAAAAACTTGCGAATGTTAGATTTGAGAGCAATAAGTTGAGAGCAATAAGTTTCAAAACAGACACCTAAGCCTAACTATCCTTTTACCATTTTTTATCTTGGTTTCATATCCAAGACTTCTCTGCCTAATGTCTATTGCATACATTCTTTATGAACCTTGAGTGTTTACATACCTATTCATATGACTTTAATGTTTAGATGGCATGCTATAGTCCTCTTGGATTAGATATTAGAAATACATTTCCACAGGATTACTCATCTTGATTCTATTTCTTACGGGTAAAGTTGAAGCAACTAAGCAAGACAGTGTTCAACTACTTTTTTTAAGTAGCATTAGAAACAAAAATTCATTTACCAAAATTTGTTAGATTTTCAACATATTAAAGTTATTTTAACTGTTAATGTATGCTTTTTGTTACTCGGCTTAACTGTATAGACTCGTAACTTGATATAACTAAGCCTGTAAGAATTTAAACTATATGTTAATATTAAACTTTAGAACTTCTTTTCATGCTCTTTAGAAGATTAAATTGGCTAGATGAGCAGACATGCATTTCCTTGTTGCTTTTATGGCTTGTATGACTTAATCAAATCATCACCAGAAGCTGGTTTTACCAGTATCATCATTTCAAATTCTAGTAAACCATTCATAAATTACATTGGTCTTTTTACTAATACTTGTTAATTGTCTTCTCTATATCCATGTGAAGCACACTGGATAATGAGTTGCAACATGCACTCAAGGAATACCTTATAGTCAAGGGCATTGGCGTCAGCCTGACAAACTTCCTTCTCCACTACCTACACAAAAGAGAGCAAGAGCAGTATGTGAACTGGTTGAAGAAAGGTGAAGCAGCATTTTTAGCAACAGAAGGGTCTTTGAGGCAATCTGTGGAGGGGTTGCAATAATGTCAATTTTGGAACTTGACAACTTTTACTGATATTTTAGTCAAATGGTTTTGAGAGTCCGGATAATAATAATAATGATTAGGTTGTCAAACAAGTGACTAATTTTTACTATATAGAATTTCTTTTCTAAATGGTATGCACCTGAACCTTTGAAGTTGGAATATCTTCTATACAAGTTAAGTGGTTAAATTGTTTTTTGGTTACAGGGTCAACTTTATCTATTTTATCTTTCTATTTTCTTCTATAAATGTTTATGCAAAATTGATCTAAATTGGTCCCAAATAGAGTTCACCAAATCTTAAAGTTGGTTTTTTTTATTTATTTTTAGTGTAAATAGGTCTGAAATAATCACAAACATTTTCCAGTTTCTGTGCCTATGGCATGTAGTGTTCTTTGGAAAGTTCTTTCATAAGCACATTTTGTGTCCAGAAAGCTTGTTCTAAAAAATTTATTCTGGAAAGCCTATTTTGAAAGATATTATTATATAAGTTCTAGAAAGTTTGTTTAGAAAATTTTATACTGGAAAGCTTGTTCTAAAACACATTTCATGCGTTATAGAAATTCCATGCCGAAAATCATGTTTCAAAAATTGCTTCTAGAAATCCCGTTTTTAAAATTTTAGAAAGGTTGTTTTAAAAGATTTTAATAATGGTTTAATCATTTTTGAGATTTCTGTTTGTGCAGATTTGTCTTAAATTGGTCTTTCAATTAAATTTTAACTCAATTAGGTCCAGTTTGTGTAAAGTTGAATCAATTGAACTCTTGCTGTTAATTTGAATGAACGGCGTTATGTTTTGAGTCACGTGGCATGCTGATATAGCAAATGTTAACCAAGTGGCAGTGACTTGGTGACATTAAAATCACATGGCAATGAATCAAGTTGTCGTCAAACCCTAAACCGAAATCATCTTTCTCACGCTTCCAAACCCTCAAACCATCGCCACCATGAATCATGTTGCGCTTCCTTGCGTTGGCCACTAGCTTCAACGCATCATCTTCTTCGCACAGATAGTCACCATGCAAGCCTCTATTGGCACAACCTAAATCACGAGCACCATCACGACACGTCAACTTCCATGAAACACCAGTAGACCTAATCGCAGAAAATTCAAATCAATTTAATCAGAGAGCATTCCGCCTTACACCTGGAAATCAAATGCAGAAGAACTCTAATCCAAAAAAATTCCAAATTCAAAAAACCCTTTTGAACTCTAAATCGCATTCGAGCTCTACATAGTCACAAATCACATATGAATCGCAAGCCTTGACCTCCATTGGTGCAACCTAAATCACAAGCACCATCGTGGCACATCAACCTCCATGAAACACCACCAGACCTAATCGTAGAAAACCCAAATCAATTTCATCAGAGAGCATTGCGCCTTACACCTAGAAATCAAATGCAAAAGAGCTTTAATCCAAAAAAGTTCGCAATTCGAAAAACTCTTTTGAAACCCTAAATCGCATTCGAGCTCTCCATAGCCACAAATCGCATCTAAATTGCAAGCCTTGACCTCCATTGGTGCAACCTAAATCACGAGCACCATCGCGGGGCGTCAACCTCCATGAAACACCACCAGACTTAATCGCAGAAAACCCAAATCAATTTCAACAGAGAGCATCGCGCCTTACACCTGGAAATCAAATGCAGAAGAGCTCTAATCCAGAAATATTCTCAATTCGAAAAACCCTTTCGAACCCTAAATCGCATTCGAGCTCTCCATAACCACAAATCGCATCTGAATCGCAAGCCTTGACCTCCATAAACCTGCAAGAATCAAACCAAGAATCCAGAGACACAGAACAACCCAAAAAACCCTTCACCAAGAACCAACTGAATCACGAGTTTCCTTCGCACTTCACCATCATCGCGAGTAGAGCTGTCAAAATGGGTCATAATCGTTCGTCCTTGGATTGAAATGTCGTGAGAAATCCAAAAAACACAAGTTTTCCTTACGAGGAAACTAGCAAAGGGAGAAGGTGCACTACGCTACATAAAGACACAACAAAAAAATCTCACCAAAACACAATGAAAACTCATTTTAATCGGTTCAAATGAGAGATAATACATCAAAGATTACTTTAATCGAAGTAAAAACAACTTTAAATAGTTAAAAGGAGAGGAAACTTACTTGGAAATGCAGAGCAGCGGAGAGAAAAGACAAAGACGATCAAAGTGTTGGTTCGAAAACCGCTGATTCGCAGTGATATTTAACAAGAAATTAGACGTCTGTTGTACACAGAACCGACGTCTAAAATAGAAAATATGTCGGACGCCTGACTAATATGACGTCCATTCATAGATCACTTCATAGATGTCGGTTAATGTACACATTAACCGACGTCTAACAACGATCACTTCATATATGTCGGTTAATGTACAAACCGACGTCTATGAAGTGATCGTTGTTAGACGTCGGACGCCTGACTAACACAACGATCACTTCACATACGTCGGTTAATGTACAAACCGACGTCTATGATGTCCCAAAGACGTCGGTTAATACAACGTTTGACGATTTTATTAGACGTTGGTTAACGCATTGTCGGATGTCTTTGTAGACGTCGGACTTTTGAACTTAACTGACGTCTATATCGACGTCGCACCTGCAATAAACCAACGTCTCGTTAACGTCACTCGTATAAACGTCGGTTTTGTTGCTGACGTTAAAAGTCCAAAATAACTTACGTCTAAAGCTTTTTTGTACTAGTGAATAAGTATATAGTTATGTATTATCAAATATGGTTTTTTTTTATAGTAGAAACGGTTTTAGAAGAGTAAAAGTTAAAATATTATATAAATTAGAATTTTAGTAATTTTTTTTGTTTGTTTAATTCAGTCCTTGCCTCACTTTTGGAGAAGATAGTGACTCAACATCAACAGATTATGAAAAGAGGAACATGCAAGAGAGAGAAAGAGATGCACGTAGAAGAGAGAGAAGAAAATGTAGATTTTTTTTTATCACATCGTCACATTATTAATTTCGTTTCTGTAAAATTAATGAAATAAACTTGAATGGTGTATTATACAAAATAGAAACAAAATTGAGACTTTTTTTTAGAAAGGAGAAAAAGTTGAGAATTAACAGTGGATTTAGAAACTAAACAAACTATTACACCTAATTCTATTTCCATCCATACATTACTCTTTAGTAAGTGTAAAATACCTTTTTCTTATATATATATATATATATATATATATATATATATATATATATATATATATATATAAGATTATAAATAATTTAAACATTCAAATACATTAAATGAGTTTATTGCATTTCAAATTGATTCATTTTTCAAATGTTTTGTATGAATAATACAATTCAAATTTTTTAAATATTAATCTTTTGGTTGGAAAAATCATTTCAATTTGCACCAAATGCAAAAAGTTATATAAATATTAAATATTGATAATAGTTAAAAAAAAACAATATTAATGATCTTGACATTCTTTTTTGTCCAAGATTTTTCCAATTGACATTAATAAAGTTTCTTCTTGATTAAAGCTGGTATTACTTTCTATTGATGTGGATCACAATTATTTAGATTAACACCCTAATAATGTAAATAGAAAAATAATTCTTATTAAGACAAAAAAAGGTAGTTACATAGTTTTCTCAATATTGATAAAGAAAATTTTAACTTCAATTGTCCCAAAAATAACTCTAATTGATTTTGTTTGAAAAAAAAATGACAAATATCAGATAAAAATAATTTGAAAAAAAGAAAAAGAGTTTGATATTAGTTGAAAAGTATCGTTACGTTGTCCAATTAAGAAAGTTTAGTTTGAAAGAAACCTTCATCGACATATATCAAAAAACAACATTGAGACTATGACACTTAAAATTTCGAAGGATAATGATATTTTGACAACATTTTTTTATAACATTTTAACATCAACTACATGTTATTCTGTAATTGATTTATGGCGGTGTTTATGATTATTATTATTAATTATGGAATAAATTTTGGACCGATAATAAAATAACACGTAGATAATGTTAAAATATTATAAAAAAAAATGTTGTCAAAGTATCATTATCCAATTCTAAAATACCAACAATATCCCCTTCTTAGTCAAGTCTACGATACTACAACCAAAATTGAGTTGTAAAGAGAGTTCAAAGAGAAGAAAAATGAATTAAAGAATATAAAAAAAAAATTACATTTTAGGCTAAATTTGAGATTCTTTAATTTTAAGTAATCCAATAACTCATAAAATCCTAACTTTTTAATTTATTTTTAAATTTCTTAACCAAATAAAAAAATTGTGTTTTAAAAATTTCAAATTATAAGCGAATTTGAGTGATCTGTGACTGAATTTGAGTGTTCTATCTAATTTCACTCCATGTGTTGGAAATATATTTAGTACTTTATGATAAAAGTTTGTTTTATCGTCTAACTTGTTTGTTCTTGTTTTGTTAGTATGCTTTTATCCAAAAAAAATTTAGTACAATGTTACGACACTTTTTTTTCTCCCATTTCTTCGAGCATCGCAACACTCATTAAACAACTTAAAGAATTAAAAAGAAAAAAAAAACATAAGAGATCATGTTTGAGAAGAAAAAATAAAATTTGATGAAAAGAGTAAAATAAGAAGGAAGAAATGAGATAGAGATTAGAAAAGAGCAAGCAAGAGGAACAAAAGAAAATAGATATTTTTAGAATAGGTTAAAAGGAGGACTTCAAGAACATCTTTTTTCTACGAAAGCCAATATGAAGAAAAAAAAATGATTAAGAACTCAAAGACATGAAAGAGATGGTGGCCGAGAGTTCTATCTATCACATGCTTTTACCTATAGGGATCCAAAATGCATAAAAGAATGTTTAAGTAAACATCAGTTTGTCATTGGGAATGGTGTGGATGATGAGATTATGGGTATATGATATTCCAAATTTAGAAAGTATTAGGATAATGGTACTTAAACAACATTTTTTTTACAATATTTGAACATCATCTATGTGTCATTCTATGATTGGTCAAAATTACTCCACAATCAATAATAATAATAATAATTATTATTATAAACACTACCATGGACTAATAACAAAATGACACATATGATGTTCAAATATTGTCAAAATAAATGTTGTTTAAGTATCATTATCCTTTTATTATCTCTCCTCCTAATGAGAATAAAGAGAAAACAAAAACCCCTAATGTACTACTGTTACCTTCACTACAAATAAAGACCATAACTTATTATTATATTCCAAATTTTAATAATTTTAATTCAGCCTCTTATCAAATTAGATTATTAATCTTGGGTATCTATACAACAACCTTTTATGAAAATTATACCCTTAGTCATAAACTTAATATTAATATACTACTTTATAATTTTGATTACTCAAATAATGGTCATAACACATTTAAATAATATATATGTAATTCAAAAATTCTAACAATCTCCCACTAGTCACATATTTATATCCTTACAAATGTGTTAGGTTTTATGACCTCAAAATTTGTCATTATGTTCATTGGGCATAACCTGTTAATATTGTCTATTAATTATATCAATACATAGAACCAAAGCAGTTTTCGTCATATCAATCATAAATAAACCCATCAATGATTGCTAATATTGACACAACTAAAAGAAACAAACTCATCATGAGATGTGTAACATGAACATGACATGAAGGTGGCTTGTACATGTCGATTTTCAATTGATTCTACTTTACCTTAATTAGATCAATCAACTAACATCATTATACAAAGTGTAATGATTGAATATCAAACTTTATATTTAATCAAAAGAAATTATCCAAATACAAGAGTATGCATGAATAATACCAAACCTAAAACATAAATCACATAAATGACTAACTCCCATTGAACTAAGAATTCCTCAAATTGCAAAGCACCCATTTGACTAGTGTGTTCATGAAAGACCTTGGGTGAAAGACCTTTCGTAAGAGGATTTGCTATCATAGAGTGTATCCCTATATGTTTTATGGAAATCTGTCCACTTTGTACCATTTCCTTGACAACTGACAACTTGATGTCAACGTGTTTTGACTTTATCAAACTCTTATTACTGTTGGGATATAAGACGATTAATTTGTTGTCACAATATAGCTTAAGTTGTATTTCAATTTCTTTAACAATTTCTAGTCTAATGACAAAGTTCCTCAACCAAATCCCATGACTAAATGTCTCAACACATGTTATAAATGTTGCAGTCATGGTAAATGAAATGAAGCAATAAAAGTTTTCTTAACACTGCTCCAAGAAACTACACCACTAACCAACAGATAGATATAGCCCAAAGTGGATCTCAAACCATCCTTACATAGCAAAATCCAAATTGAAATATCCAATGATTTCTCACTAGTCTGACCACTTTATATGTAAGAATATAATATTTTGTTCTCTTTAAATACCTCATGATCCTTTTAGCTATTTTTTAATTATCTATTCACGAATTGCTTAAATATTTGCTTAACATCTCAACTATGTATACTATATCCAAACATGTACACATTTAGGCATACATTAGACTTCCTAAAACTAATGCATAAGAATTTTTTTGCAAATTCCTGAAATTCTAAGTTTCATTTTGGGTTCTAATTGAGACTAAATTTGTCTTACTTAGCAACTGTAATATATCCCCTGACTTACATTGCTGCATGTCAAACCTTTTAAGTACATTGTTGATATAGCTCCTTTATGACCATCCTAGAGTACCCCAAGATCAACCACAGTGTTTTAGAATTCCTAATATAAAGGAGGCATCTCGTGGTTGTGTGATGACTTCTCTTGGTTTTTCTGTAGGTTTTTGGTGATGAAGGTGTGAGATTTGTGGTAGAGATTTAGGTTTTCGCGATTTAGGTTTTGCATTGTAGTTAGGGTTCGCGATATGGGTTTTTGTTTGCAGATTAAGGCTTGCTTTTTGAGTTTCTGTTTGTAGGTTGATGGTACGAGGAAGAAGATGGTGGTGCGTTTGTGGTGGTATAGTGGCGGAAAGGAAGAGTTTGCTGACCGGTGATGCGACATCAATGGAATCGAGGATGTTAGGAAAAAGATTAGATGATGTGGGTAGTCATGTCATTCACTAATAACTCATGTTAACATTGTGTCATTAACTATTTAGATGTCGTCAGAAAACATGACTAAATTAGAACAAAAATTACATAAATTGCCACTTTAAACGTTGGAAAAAATAAAGGACTATTTTGAACAAAAATGATTAAAATATAGATTAAAATAGATATTAAACCTAAATTCAATTTTAATCATTAAAACTCAACCTTAATAAAATCGCAAACTTAGTTATAAAATTTTAAGATTAAAATAATAATAATAATAATAAATAAATATTACTTGTGAATACAAACTAAGATTTTTTTTTCTGACATAGCACAGAATGTGTTTTTATTTTCGAAGATAGCATACTGTGCAGTATATTTACCATACTAGCACACTTTTCATTTAAAGTTAGAATTCGGTTTTCGGATAACCGAATTCTAACCTATTTTTTTTTTTTTGATAATCTTAACCTAGAATTCGGTTTTTAAAAAACCGAATTTTGAATTATTTTAATTTTTTTATAATCTTAAGTTTATTTTTTATGTTTTAATATATTTTTATAAAGTCTTTTATTTTTTAAACATTTATATTTATATTATTTTATAATGTTAGATAGAATTTTATATTTTAATATTATTTTTTTATAAAGACTTTTATTTTTTTAAGTATTTATAATTTAATTTTATTTTATAATCTTATGATAGAATTATATATTTTAATATTTTTTTATAGAAACTTTTACTCTTTAAGCATTTATAGGAAAAATATATTGGAATTGGATTTCTAACCAACGGAATTGGGTTTTCTAATTTCTTTGTCATCATTTTTTTTTACTTATAAGTAATTTGGAACCAACTATTATACAATTTCTGAAGAAATTGGTGGCAAAGGAACCCTATTTAGTAAAAGTCATGGTGCAGGAACATAACCTGTACCAAAGGCAAAATAAGTGGGTACTTCAGGTGAAGTTTTTGCACATGAAGGTCAACTATGAACATGAAACTCATTTTGGAGTTCCTAATTTCTTTGTCATCATTTTTTTCACTTATAAGTAATGTGGAACAAATTAGTATACAATTTTTGAAGAAATTGGTGGCAAAGTAACCCTATTTAGTAAAAGTCATTGTCCTGGAACATAACCGGTACCAAAGGCAAAATAAGTGGGTACTTCAGGAGAAGTTTTTGCACATGAAGGTCAACTATGAACATGAGACTCATTTTGGAGTTCTTAATTTCTTTGTCATTATTTTTTTTCACTTATAAGTAATCTGGAACAAATTACTATACAATTTATGAAGAAATTGGTGGCAAAGGAATCCTATTTAGTAAAAGTCATTGTGCTGGAACATAACCGGTACCAAAGGCAAAATAAGTGGGTAGTTCAGGTGAAGTTTTTGCACATGAAGGTCAACTATGAACATGAGACTCATTTTGGAGTTCTTAATTTCTTTGTCATCATTTTTTTCACTTATAAGTAATCTGGAACAAATTATTATACAATTTATAAAGAAATTGGTGGCAAAGGAATCCTATTTAGTAAAAGTCATTGTGCTGGAACATAACCGGTACCAAAGGCAAAATAAATGGGTACTTTAGGTGAAGTTTTTGCACATGAAGGTCAACTATGAACATGAGACTCATTTTGGAGTTCCTAATTTCTTTGTCATCATTTTTTTCACTTATAAGTAATGTGGAACAAATTATTATACAATTTATGAAGAAATTGGTGGCAAAGTAACCCTATTTAGTAAAAGTCATTGTGCTGGAACATAACCGGTACCAAAGCCAAAATAAGTGGGTACTTCAGATGAAGTTTTTGCGCATGAAGGTCAACTATGAACATGAAACTCATTTTGGAGTTCCTAATTTCTTTGTCATCATTTTTTTTTCACTTATAAGTAATTTGGAACAAATTATTATACAATTTATGAAGAAATTGGTGGCAAAGGAACCCTATTTAGTAAAAGTCATTGTGCTGGAAAAACAAAGTTGGGGAGTGTTGTTCATCCAAGTGGGGAGTATAGTTCAAGTTTTTGTACAAATGACCTTTTTTTCTGGGAATCGATTACAAGACCCATGTAATTGATTACTAGGGAAAAAATAGTCATTCATATCTATCTTTCATAACAATATCTGAAGCACTATTGACATTATGACTACATCGAATATTAAAAATAGTAATTAATTAATCACTCCCCATAATGGGATGTGGATCCTCTAATGCTAGGATTGTGAGGACAATGATTTCTTGTGTGGCCAGGGGTTTTACAGTATGAGCAATTTCGTGGGTGTGCTTGTTCCCTGATGTCCATTTCAGTCCTGATTCTGGATGATTTTGGTCGACCCTTTGCATTCCTTTTTGTGGCTGGATGAGGCCAAATTTCTGTGCCTTGGTATGGTGGCCAATATTCTTCATGTCGTAGCTCCCCAAACACATTATTATACACTTTCATGATGACATCCAACCTATAGTAGGGACTGATGTAAATGTTAAAGTCGTGATGAGCATGTTTGCAAGCTGCTAAGACATGTGAACATGGTAGATGAATCTTTTGAAACTTGCCACAATCACACCATCGTTCATCCAATCTGACAACAAATTTTCCTGCAGGTCGTTTTTCTCTTGGGTTTACCATCTCCTCAACTCTGAATCTTGTTGTATTTCTATCAAATTCAACAACCCTGTGGGTGTTTGATTTTGAATCAGCATCCTGTAGGACCTTCATGGCATTTTTAAAATAGACATGACCAATACTTATCATTACAGTTATTTGTTTCCCTCTTTCTGTGAAAAAAGAGTTACATCTTGTGTATGTGGCCAAAACTATGGAGGAGATTGGTAAATTTCTTGTCTTCTTCAAGACTGAGTTAATTGCTTCGGCTAGATTTGTTGTTAGGTGACCCCATCTTTTGCCTTCATCATACGCAAGTGTGAATTGTTGTCTTAGAATTTGATCAATCCAAGCTGCTGCTTGAGGATTGTTTTCCCTAATGATATTGTAGTAATAGTTACATCGCGGCTCAGTCATTGCGTATGCTGCAAAAATATTTAAGAAAATAGTAATGATTACGGATAACGAAGAATAATAAAGACGACATTTAATTGGTTAATCATTTTTAAAAAGTAGTTACCCATGTTGACAAGGTCCTTCTTCAAACTTGTATCCTTGAATCTTCGGGTGAAATTTTGTGCAATGTGTCGAATGCAATACACATGCAGACATTGTCCTTCTGTCCACCCACTGGTTGGTCTGTTGAATGCTGCACTAATGGAGTTGTGGTGATCCGAAATTAAGCACAAGTTTTGTTGAGGTGTGACATGTCTCCTAAGGTTTTTTAGAAAAAACAACCAAGCGTCTGCTGTTTCACCCTCAACTGTAGCAAAAGCAATGGGGAGTATGTTGTTTCTCCCATCTTGTGCCACAGCCACCAAAAGAGTCCCCCTATATCTTCCATATAGGAATGTTCCGTCCACTTGCACCAACGGTTTGCAGTATGGGAATCCATCAACACAAGGTTTGAAGGTCCAGAAAAGTCTTTTGAAATATTGTTGGTTTTGGTGGATCTCTTGGCCATCAGTAATTGGTTGTGTTTTCAATTTGTACACAAAGCCAGGAAGAAAAGTTTGCATGGCTTGTAGTAGGCATGGTAATTTGTTGAATGATTCTTCCCAATTCCTATACACATGCTCAATTGCATGTTGTTTAGCCAACCAAGCCTTTCTGTAGGATATAGTGTAGCCCATAGAGGTCTTGATGGAAGCAATAATTGTTGCAATTGGTGTGGATGGGTCAGATTCCACCATCTCACGTATGTGATGGGAAATGATTCGTGATCCCAGCCTATTGTGATCTTGTGTTATGAGTTGTGTGGCACATGTGTGTGCACCATCAATTTTTCTTATTTCCCAGACTTGATCTCGTGTACGAAGGATGGCTTGACAGTTCCATGGACATTGTTGATGTACACATTGCACCCTCAACCTTGTTGTGTTAGAATGAGTTGTTTTGTATGTACAATGGTTTTGTATGTGAAATGTGTTTAGAGCATCAATGACTTGTTCCTTGGTTTGGAACCTCATTCCCTGAGTCAATGTTCCAGGTTGATGGTCGAAAGTTTCATGCAAAACCGAATGGTGATCATATGCATGAGGATATTGTTGTAGATGTGAGGGAAATTCTTCATAGGCTAGGAAATGTTGGGGTGGGTTGTATGGAATAGAGGTAAAAGGTTGTTGTTGTTGTTGGATGGAGGGGATATCTAAGTTTTGTTGTTCATCGGGATCGTGTTGGCTTAGGATTTCATCCTCATCCTCACTAAATGGATCTAATGACGATGAAGGTAAGCCTAATATTTCATTTTCTTGCAAAGTATGTGGGGATAAAGGTTCTGTGTTTTGATGTGAGAGATATTGCAAATGTTGTGAAGTGGATGGACCGGTTAATAGTTCAGTGTATGATTGTATGTCATTTTGCCATTCCCCAAAATATGTGTTGTTAAGGTCAAAAGAGTGATGTGTGGGTTAAGTAGGTGACGGTGGTTCATCCTGGTTAGATTGTGTTCCAAAAATGGGTACAGAAGATGGAATACCTGTAGTATAGGTGGAACAAAGTTGTATGCATGTTAAAATTGGGTTGGCCTCTGTGATGTCGATTGCACCTTCTAAGTCATCGTCATCTTGAATTTGAGTGGTTGTAAAAGTGATATGTCTGCCACATATTTGAGTTGGAAATCTAAAGTGGAGTTTTGGAGGTGGATGAGTTGGATCTCTGTTCGACTTCTGCAGTAGTATCTCTATTAATCTAGACAACGTAAAACCTCTATGAATGCGAATCATGATTTTGGTGTCCGATGTAAACAAAACACCACTTTCAGGATTAGTAACAATGTTGCCATTATCGTAGATGCATGCGTAGATGGAAGCTACCATTTTAAGTTGTGGTAGAAGATGTTTGAATGGAGAAGAGCAACACAACGAAGTGTAAATTTATATGTTTGAATGTGTGAATTGTAAATGGTTGATAGGTGCATGTTTTATAGGTAAAAGTTGCACAATAGCTTAGTTGATGATGTCACTTGCAATAATACATTCATTTACTGATGTGTACACTGATATAAGATAAGTGGAACAACGATAAATAACATGCAGTACTTCAATACATTTTTTAAAAATAAGGTAGGTCATCCTCAATCAAGATTTAGTGAGAAATTGAAGTTATTCATCAAATCGTAATAAACTTCATTAGGGGTTGTGTTTGGTTGAATTGGTGTAATAAATGCCATCATCTCAACATGAACCTGCACAGCTTTTTCTGTAGCCATAAAAAATATTGCCTCCAAGTCGTCATCTGCAGAAATTATACATGAACGATAATGTGCAGTGCCACCATATATGTAGATTGGTAACCTGTATCGTAATTCAACTTGATATTGGTTTAACGTTGACATGTTGAAGTGGTTGAGGATTGCTTGCTTGACTTCAACAATATTCATCGTATCAACAATGGTGACCCAAGCTGTTTGGGAACTAATGTACGTTTCAGAATAATTTTCTTTAGTGAAGATAGTGCCATTGAAGTGCACTAAGACAGGTAATGGGGTAGATGTCATGGCTGTTTACAATGCTTTTTTAGTGACTTGATTGGATTAATGGACTAAGGTAGAAGTTCCTACATTTATAGGCTGAGATGTTCATTGTTGACACTATGTATCACTTTAACGTAAGGGTTAAAAATAAAGAACTGGAGGTGAATGAGTGTGTTTATCGTTTTCCCACATGCCGAAAGTCTGACAGGTCATGCTCAATGTTTTGTCCATGTTTGCAGCACTTTGTATGAAGCAATGACATTTTTTGGCTGGATGTCATTTTTTTTACGCATGGAGATTTTGGTGAATTTAATTGGGTCTACCAAATACACCTTTAGTTGTACCTATTCACTTTTTCCATGTGAATTATGATTATTTCCATGCACGCAAAAAGTAAAGCTCATTCATTTCTATAGTATTATTATTATATTCCTTAATAAGAAAACAAATATGTTGTAGGGACATGTGAATGTGGTGGTGTTAAAGAGTTCTGCCAATGTCAATTATTTACTTGCTTTTGGTCATTCTTTTACAGATGGAGATTTTGGTGAATCTAATGGGGTCTACCAAATTTGATATAGTTGTACCCATTCACTTTTGCCATGTGAAATATGACAATTTCCATGCACGCGAGAAGTGTTGGCCATTCTTTTTTGTCACCACATGTTTCCAATTCAACTTTATTATAAATATTATTAAATTATTCATTTCTTTAATATTATTAGTATATTCTTTAATAATAAAACAAAAATGGTGTTAAAGAGTTCTGCCAAAGTCCATTATTTACTTGCTTTTGATAATTCTTTTACAGATTGAGATTTTGGTGAATCTAATGGGGTCTACCAAATTTGATATAGTTGTACCCATTCACTTTTGCCATGTCAAATATGACAATTTTCATACACGCGAGAAGTGTTGGCCATTCTTTTTTGTCACCACATGTTTCCAATTCAACTTTATTATAAATATTATTAAATTATTCATTTCTTTAATATTATTAGTATATTCTTTAATAATAAAACAAAAATGGTGTTAAAGAGTTCTGCCAAAGTCCATTATTTACTTGCTTTTGGTAATTCTTTTACAGATGGAGATTTTGGTGAATCTAATGGGGTCTACCAAATTTGATATAGTTGTACCCATTCACTTTTGCCATGTGAAATATGACAATTTCCATGCATGCGAGAAGTGTTGGCCATTCTTTTTTGTCACCACATGTTTCCAATTCAACTTTATTATAAATATTATTAAATTATTCATTTATTTAATATTATTAGTATATTCTTTAATAATAAAACAAAAATGGTGTTAAAGAGTTCTGGCAAAGTCCATTATTTACTTGCTTTTGGTCATATGCAGATTTATTATCTATGCAGACTTTAGCCATGACATATACAAAATTTCAAATACATGTCGTAGTAAGAGATTGTCATATTTTTTGCTAACTTTAATCCAAAGGATGACATTGAATAAATGTATTGAGCAATTGTCTACATATATCTTCAATTGTGGTTGTTCAAAACCTCATCACATACTGATATTATTGCCATCAATTAAATCATAGACGACCAAAACACTTCAAAGATGTTGTTGTGGAGGCAAGAAGAACATAGAGCTGCGTATATTGCATCCATGGTATGTTATTTTTGTTTTTCATAAACTTAAATTTCAATTAACTTTTGTCCTCAACTTTCTTTTTTTGTTGATTTTTAGGATGTAGAGGGCATCATTATCTCTTCTTACTGTCATTCGATGCCTGAACCACATGTTGTAGTTGCTCCTGTTATAGAGGAAGCTGGGTTTGGTGCTGTATCCAAATTGAGACACTTAAAAGTAGATCATGGGTTAGTTACAGCGTTGGTCGAAAGGTGGAGGCCTGAGACACATACTTTTCATCTTCCAACTAGAGAATGCACAATTACCTTGTAAGATGTGTCACTACAATTGGGGCTTAGAGTTGATGGTCCTCTAGTAATTGGACCTACAATGTTTGATTGGGAAGATATGTGTGATACTTTGTTAGGGATTACACCGATTAAGGGGGAGTCTCTTGTTGGATCTATGGTGAAGCTAAAGTGGTTGCGGGAAAATATGTTGCCTATACATGACGGTTCAAGTCTAGACGAAATACATGCCCATGCAAGGGCATATATATTAGGACTAATTGGAGGGGTTCTTATGCCTGATAAAACAGGTAATAAAGTACACTTAATGTACTTGAATTTCTTAAGTAATCTTCGCAGAACTCGACGATATAGTTGGGGGTTTGCTTGTTTAGCTGTGTTGTACAGGGAGATGTGTAGAGCAACAAATCGACATTCAAAGACCATGGGTGGTTGTGCATCATTGTTACAATCGTGGGCATGGTTTCGTATGCCCTTTATTGCACCAATTTCGCGACTGCAATTTAGTTTCCCACTTGTATGTCGATGGAGCGGAGGTCGTGTTTTGACCTTTCGTAATGTCCCCCACAATGATTTAATCAAATATCGATCAAGACTAGACCACATAGAACATAACCAGGTAACATTGTATTTGTCATTTAAATCTTTTTTATATAAAATGAATTAGACAGTAATGGTTCATTGACGCAGTTTACATGGGCTCCGTATGAGGGATTGGAGTCAATTATTCCTACCCAAGCTTACAGAGACCGGGCATTGTGGACGTCATGCACAACTCTAATTTGTTTTGCAATTGTTGAATGGCACCAATCAGATCGGTCAAGTTACAATTTCGCCTATCGCAACATGTTCCTGAATTACCAAACAATCTTGGTGACCTCCATAAAGTTGATATGAGGGGCAGACAAGATGAGAATTGGGTTACTAGACATCCCCAATGGATAGACGTATGGAACAACAGGCATGACTTAACATTGACGGGAATTCCAGTCCTAGGGCCACTTGTCCACACAAACGAGTACATGTCCTGGTATTTTGAGAATGCAATTTTGTTTTTGTCCATTCCACAAATGTTGAATGACCCTAGGATGTAACGTGCCTCGACATCGACACATCTTCATTCTCCTGAATACCATGACAGTAGGGACCATGAAAACACTCCTCATGTAGAGCCAAGTATGGATGGAAGAAGGCATTCAATTTCATCGTTCTCTGATCTAGGCATGTCAAACTTGTTTGGAGCTTATGCCCCTACTCCACCTTCGACCCACGCTGTTGGGGGACCTTATGATAACTCCTTTTTTTTTGTTTAAAGCCATAACGAAATAGGTACTTCCTCTGCTGCTTATGGAGGAGATGAAGGTGAACATCATATTGAAACAGAACCTTCACAGGAAGAACCACCTAGACCTCCACAGGCAAGGAGAAATCCAACTAGGAACAGGCGACGACCACGTTGTGGAACTGGACACCATTATGGGGAGTGATTAGTTAATTACTACTTTTAATGTTCGATGTAGTCATAATGTCAATTGTGCTTCAAATATTGTTATGAAAGACAATTATGTTAAAATAAAAGAAAATGTTTCATTCACTAATGTCAATTACTTCGTCCTCTATTAAAGTTAATTATGGTGTCTTCTGTCAATTACTTTGTTCCAAATTACTTATAAGTGAAAAAAAATGATGACAAAGAAATTAAGAACTCCAAAATGAGTTTCATGTTTATAGTTGACCTTCATGTGCAAAAACTTCACTTGAAGTACCCACTTATTTTGCCTTTGGTACCGGTTATGTTCCAGCACAATGACTTTTACTAAATAGGGTTACTTTGCCACCAATTTCTTCAAAAATTGTATACTAATTTGTTCCATATTACTTATAAGTGAAAAAAATGATGACAAAGAAATTAGGAACTCCAAAATGAGTTTCATATTCATAGTTGACCTTCATGTGCAAAAACTTCACCTGAAGTACCCACTTATTTTGCCTTTGGTACCGGTTATGTTCCAACACAATGACTTTTACTAAATAGGGTTACTTTGCCACCAATTTCTTCAAAAAATGTATACTAATTTGTTCCACATTACTTATAAGTGAAAAAAAATGATGACAAAGAAATTAAGAACTCCAAAATGAGTTTCATGTTCATAGTTGACCTTCATGTGCAAAAACTTCACCTGAAGTACCCACTTATTTTGCCTTTGGTACCATTTATGTTCCAGCACAATGACTTTTACTAAATAGGATTCCTTTGCCACCAATTTCTTCATAAATTGTATAATAATTTGTTCCAGATTACTTATAAGTGAAAAAAAATGATGACAAAGAAATTAAGAACTCCAAACTGAGTCTTATGTTCATAGTTGACCTTCATGTGCAAAAACTTCACCTGAACTACCCACTTATTTTGCCTTTGGTACCGGTTATGTTCCAACACAATGACTTTTACTAAATATGGTTACTTTGCCACTAATTTCTTCAAAAATTGTATACTAATTTGTTCCACATTACTTATAAGTGAAAAAAATGATGACAAAGAAATTAGGAACTCCAAAATGAGTTTCATGTTCATAGTTGACCTTCATGTGCAAAAACTTCACCTGAAGTACCCACTTATTTTGCCTTTGGTACCGGTTATGTTCCTGCACCATGACTTTTATTAAATAGGATTCCTTTGCCACCAATTTCTTCAGAAATTGTATAATAGTTGGTTCCAAATTACTTATAAGTAAAAGAAAATGATAACAAAGAAATTAGAAAACCCAATTCCGTTGGTTAGAAATCCAATTCCAATATATTTTTCCTATAAATACTTAAAGAGTAAAAGTTTCTATAAAAAAATATTAAAATATATAATTCTAACATAAGATTATAAAATAAAATTAAATTATAAATACTTAAAAAAAATAAAAATCTTTATAAAAAAATAATATTAAAATATAAAATTCTATCTAACATTATAAAAAAATATAAATATAAATGTTTAAAAAATAAAAGACTTTATAAAAATATATTAAAATATAAAAAATAAACTTAAGATTATAAAAAAATTAAAATAATTCAGAATTCAGTTTTTTAAAAACCGAATTCTAAGTTAAGATTATAAAAAAAAAAATAGGTTAGAATTCGGTTATCCGAAAACCGAATTCTAACTTTAAATGAAAAGTATGTTAATATGGTAAATATACTGCACAGTGTGCTATCTTCGAAAATAAAAACACATTCTATGCTATGTCATAAAAAAAATCTACAAACTAGATTAAACCTTAAGAATTACATATTTCCTCCTATAAATTCGTTTGATCTGCTTGTGTGATTCATTAGTTAATTAACCCACCTTAAGTACATTTACAATTCTATAGTTAGAAAAGAAATAAATTACTTTTGATTTATTAATTAATTAAAGAACTAATAGAGTTTTCTTTTTTTCTTTCTTTATCCTTTCTTTCGTTTTTTTCCCATTTACGTTCATACCAAAAATGGGAAGGTAAGATAATACCGAGTAGAATGAAGGTATCCGTTGGCATCAACGTGGTCCTGGTTGGCACTTTCTTATATCACATTTCACAAACTTATCGGATTGTACAATATTATATATATTGTGAGTGTGACGCGAGAGCCACAGAGAGAGAAAGAAAAAGATACAGAAGACTGAATAGCAGTACTTAGCAATAACAGAATGAGCCACCGCAAGGAGGAATCACCGTCGGCGTTGCCTCTGCTCCGAAGCAGCGAAAGAGATGACGGGTCCGGGTCATGGCCAGGGTCAAAGGCATCGCTTAGTGGTTCTGTGTTCAATTTATCTACAACGATCATCGGTGCTGGGATCATGGCCTTGCCTGCGGCCATGAAAGTTGTGGGTGTGAGTGTGGGCGTTGGTGCCATCATCTTCCTGGCCTTCCTCACGCACACCTCTCTCGAGATTCTTCTCAGATTCAGCAGAGCCGCCAAGGCCACCACCTACGCCCACCTCATGGGGGATGCTTTTGGGAGCTCCGGAACCCTGCTCTTTCACGTGGCGGTGCTTCTCAACAACTTTGGGATACTTGTTGTTTACGTCATCATAATTGGTGATGTCTTGTCTGGAACATCTTCCAGTGGAGTCCATCATTTCGGGGTGCTTGAAGGCTGGTTCGGCCAGTGCTTCTGGACAACCCGTACTTTCGTTCTGCTTCTCGCAACTCTCTTCGTATTTGCTCCATTGGCCTTCTTTAAGAGGATAGGTAACTGACCGCAATACACACTCCACATGGTTGAGAATGATTGTTTCTGTAAATACTTCCAACAGAAAAAAATAAAATAAGTGAAATTGTTTAAATATTCAATCATGGTTTATTTTGTCTCGGAAGTAATTAACAGTGATGAATTTGATTGTATACAGTTCAATTTTGTAGTTAATGGTTAAATATGCTTCACTAGTGCTTAACCGGGTCGTGAGGGGAGCACTGTGGGTGGATATTTTCAGTGGGGTATTGATGATTTTCCTTTGGTATGTGAACTATTTTTGTGCCTGCAGATTCGTTGAGACATAGTTCTGCTTTAGCAGTGGCTCTGGCCATTGTGTTTCTACTCATAACTGCGGGAATCACGTTCTTCAAATTGTTTAATGGCAGCATAGCGAGTCCCAGGATGCTTCCTAATATTACTGATGTTTCATCCATATGGAATCTCTTTACTGCCGCTCCAGTTCTTGTGACGGCATTTGTTTGTCACTACAATGGTAAGCTGCCATATTGTTTAAAATTTCGTTTTCTGATGTTTCGGATGATAATTTTATTAATTCTCCCCACTTCAGTGAAAGTAGAGAGATTAACTAATGACTAAATACTGCTAATGTTATGTTTGTAATACTTTCTGTTAAAATACAAGTACATATTTTTATGCCAAATCTGTGAAATAAAAAACTTTCGTCAATCCGTGAGTCATGGGAACTTATCTGAAGCAGTGTATTCTGTTTATTGTCTTGACTCTTGACTTGGTGTAATACGTGTCTCTTTGATTTGGAGGATCTAGGTTCCAAAAGAAATAAATGTTGAGAAATGAAAAGAACAACATTTTACCCCTCTGTAAGGAAAGAAAGATACAATTCACTAACAAATTTTAATGGCAAAGGCAATGATAGTTCCTTTCACTCACTGCTTTGTATTGTTACAATCACAAATCTTCCTTTTCAACGGGGTTTCTATTTATTCTGCATGATCGCTCATGCTTGTTGCAATAATTACATTTCTTTATAATTGGAATAAGATGACAGTTTTTCAATATTTATCATCCAAATATAAATGCTCTGTGATATTGATCCTATACCGACTTTTGGCACAATGTCTGATATTAGGGCTGAACAGGGCCTGAATCCATTGTGGGATCCAAGCTTAAAGAAACATATGATCTGTAGGGTTTATAGAATAAATTGGCCGGTTGGAAAGAGGGAGTTAGTTACAATCCTGACTTGCCAGTTTACCTAAACACATAATTCTTTTACATTCATTTGATAATATACTTCCTTACTTTTCACTTTCTTCTTTTTCTTTTAAGACCATTTTATCTTGTTAGGTGTGTCAAATGAATGTTAATGTGTATCATACTACCTTTACTTTTACCTAATTAAGAGTTTATGGCTAGGGGCGATGTGAGGGTCAAGGTGGTGTGTAATAAAATTTTTAGACAGGGAAATTATTCCGAAGGAGCTGGAGGCTCTAGTGTGAGTCTTCCATTTCTGGTGTTCTATCAGCTATCACGATTTTTTATTTATGCTTTCTGTTATGCTCAGATATTTAATACAACAAAGAAGCAGTGTTAAGTACTGGTAGACTATTTTTCACCAAAGTTCTGTCCTGTTCATGCAGTGCATACAATCGAAAATGAATTAGGAGACCCTTCCCTGATGCAACCGGTTATACGTGCATCACTGGTTCTGTGTTCTAGTATTTATATTCTTACAGCATTATTTGGATTTCTCCTATTTGGTGAGTCAACACTTGATGATGTGCTGGCCAACTTTGATACTGATCTGGGTATCCCTTATAGCAGTCTACTCAATGACATTGTTCGTATCAGCTACGCCCTCCACCTCATGCTTGTTTTCCCAGTTATCTTCTTCTCACTGCGCTTCAATTTGGACGATCTCATCTTTCCTTCAGCTAGGTCCTTGGATTTAGATCATCGTAGGTTTGTCTTGATCACCGTTGGACTCATCACTTTAATATATGTGGCTGCAAATTTTTTACCTACTATCTGGGATGTGTTTCAATTCACTGGAGCTACTGCCACCGTTTGCCTTGGGTTTATTTTCCCTGCTGCAATTTCTATCAGGTGGATTTTCTTACTTTATCTGAATGTATTGAGCACATCATATTTTCATTATTGTTGATTTAATCTGTGTTCATTTTATTGAAGTGTTTGTTATGTCAATCTTTATGACTTATGTTGGATCTATTATTTTCTACCAAAATAAATCACTTTTTTCTTCAGCTGAGAACTCAAGCATATAGGTCTCTGAACTTCTATAATTTTTAACTTAACTGGGATATAGGATGACATTAAAATATGGAGATTGTCTTGTTCAAGTATAAGGCTGGATAATAGTGACTGTTTCCTGTAATTTTGTTTATCTATGAAGCAAACTCTAGCAAATGAATGTAATTTTTCACTGACAGAAAACTCAAATTGGTTTTAACTTCAAAGCTACTTAGATCCATTTTCCTAACTGATCTATATATATATATTTTTTTTCATTTCAGGGATCCTCATGGGATTTCAACAAAGAAGGACAAGGTGTTATCCATTGTCATGATTTTTCTTGCTGTGTTCTCAAATGTTGTGGCTATATACAGTAATGCTGAATCTTTGTTCAGAAAACGTGTGGATCCTCAGCAATGAGTTATGAGTTGCCTATTTTATCGGTAACCCAACTCATCAAGTTGAACTACACACTCTTAACCACCGAAAATACACCAATCCTTGATAGTTCAGTAGGTCAAATTGAATGTGTGGATTATTTAGAAGTTGGTTTGAAAAATCACTGAACTTTTTCAAGGTTCATAACATTTGAAAAGGTTTTGGAAATACAAGTGGATTTGGAATATTTGATCAAATTGCAAGCAGAAATGGAAGACTATCTCAAATAAGGAATATTTAGTAGTACTTTAATATTTTCCATATTTCTCAAAGCACTGTCTCTAAACCAATCTACTGTGGGTGTTTTTTTTTTGAAGTTATTCTTGAATAATAAATATTAATACTAGTATACTCTAGTTGCCTTAAATTTTTCAGAAATCATATTATAAAACCTTCCATTATTGAATCATCTCTGTTTCTAGTGATGATAAGATTTCTTTTTATAAATCCTGTCGTCTAGCTTTCCTAACAAATTTTGAAGATTATTTAGATAATTATAGGCGTACAATCATGTAAGATTTGAAGCCAACAAATCTGCGGTAATGATAACAAATATTCTCCTTGATAATACAAAATGAGTCATTTATATGTCTGACTGTCATATATGAACTTTGGTTGAAGTCACATTGTTTTTTTTTTTTAATTAATCTAATTTTCCGATCACATTTATAAATTAATCATAATTATCCTATATCTTAAACAACGATAATTAATAAGAAGATTGTTGTGCACACGTCTGATGATAATTGTCCTCATAAGATGCTATGTGTGTTATTTTCTTATTATATAATAAAAGTTAATTATTATAATAGTTATTAAAATAAAAAATATTATTAAATTGATTTTCATGAAAAAGTAATCATTAAATTAAATAATATTTATTCTGTATTAACTTTTTATTATTGCGATAACAAAAGAAAAATTATTTTAGATATTAAAATAAAAAATTTTATTAAATTTTGAAAAAATGATGTACATAAAAATAATTATGAAATAAATAATTTTGTTATAGGTACTTTCTCTTTGTAAGTGGTTAATTGAATTTAAAAAGACCGCTACAAAACAAAAAAGGTAAAATAATAAAATAAATTATATGGATAAGGGTATAATTGATAATTAAGCAAGATTAAGGAACCTCGTTAGTACACTATTATCACCAATACTTTAATTATGCTATTTTAATAATTTTTTTTTACTTCTTTAATTTCCCTAAGTGCCATATTATGAAGTTTGTTCAATTGCAAAAAAAATTCCATGAAATTGATTCATTTTCTCATATTATGGAATACTTTATTTTACTTTTAAATATAATTTATCTATTTATTTATCATGACACATTATAGTTTTACACTACAAATAAGAAAGATAAAATGATAATTGTTTCGGGTGTGAGATCAAGAACAACTATTCAGTGTATCGTTAAAGTTTAAATTTTGTTTGGTAAAAGGAGTCTCCATGTTTATAAATTGTTCAGATGATATCTGTAGAAAGTATTTTGATGTCAAAGTAAAGTAATGAATGTTGTAATTAATGTGTAACCTACTTTCTTACATGAAACCTTTATTTATAATTTTTGTGATTGATTTTTTATTAAGTTCGGCCTAATTGCAATCCAAAAGTGAATAATCATGCTTTAATCTTGAGTTAATTGGTTTTGGGAATGAATTGTCTTTTTGTTTTGTTAGATTACCTTCCAAATTTAGTGACTTGTCGTTAGAGCGTTTGGTTGATCATTCAGACTCGATTTGTTACTCGCTTGATGGTTAACCGTCCAAATTGTAGTTGATCGGACTGTAACCATTTGAGTTATAGTTGATCGAACGGTACATTCTACATTGCAACGCTATGCAAAATTGTAGGTGAAGAAAAGTAATGTGTAAAATATTATTATTAAAAAATTATGGTGATAAAAGGGGAAGTATAGGTAAATTATTAAGATAAAAATGAACTAATCACTTTCAATAATACTCACATGTATATTACTTAGTCCTAATTCATTATAGTACTGTATGACTGTCTAATAAATTATAATCTGGACGATTAATCATCTGGACGATTAATCATCAAGCTGGTGACCAATCTTGAGTTCGGATAATCAACCAAATGTTTCAATGATAAGTCACTAAGCTCATATGGTTATCTAACAAATGGATCGACAATTTATCATACTGAACGGTCTGAACATAACCAAAGTATATCAACTCCAAAATCGATTAACTCAAGGTTAAAATATGATTATTCATGTTGGATCGTAATTAGATCAATCTTAATCAAAAGTTTATCACAAAATTTATAAATAAAAATTTGAGATAAAAGGAAAGGTTACACATTAATTACAATATTTACCGATTTTGTCTAAATTAATCTAACTTTAGCATTAAAATATCTTTTAAAAGAATCAATCCCAATAGTTTGGAGACACAAAAGTTTCTTTTACCAAACAAAATTTAGACTTAGAAGCATGTCTCGAAAACCAAACAATTGATCTAGACCTACACTCGAATCACTTAGTATATTGTTATCAAGTTATGTGATAGTTTTTTAGTTATGTACGGTTACTTCTCTTTTAAATTATTCTTATTCCAAATTATTAGAAAAATATAGAAATACTAAATAGATTCCAATGAATGAATAACAGTGTTTGAAATTTGTCAAATATAGATGGAATGATGAAATTTCAATTGTCTACGCCAACTATCTATATATTTTCTCCTGCAGAACTGTTTTATCTTAAATACGCTTATGTGTTCTTCTAGTGAAAAAAAAAATGTTACTTCGACATGTTACTATTATCATGATGAGTTGCTTGAAACCATGGCTATTGATGAACATTTTATGACAAAGAGATATCGAATGGATCTCAGAAGGTATATGGTTGATTTAAATTATTAATGATATTATTGATGAAAGCAAACCGGTTCTGATACCATATATTTATTAGAAAGTGAGTTTTAGCCTAATTTAATCCTACAAAATCAGTTTCTAAAGTGAGATTTGTACTTCATTTATATATTATAATTTGGTCTTATTTCTAGTCGATACGAAACTTTCAACAACACAATTAATAGGTTAATCTTGTGTAAAATCAGATTAAAATTTTATTCACCTAATTAAGTTTTCGATTTCTTTGTACTGCAGTTATGTTGCAACTGCAGTGATTATTATAATCACTCTAAAATGATTTAACTTATCTATATTAATAATATGTGTAAAATATTTTTTTTTTTACAATTTTCCAATGTCCTATTGGAACATATTTTAGAATCACCTCAAGAGGAAAAAAATTTCATTACCTTTTATGCTAAGTCATTTTTCTGTAATTGCTTTATACTACACCTAGTAAATAACATATATTAAATATATATTTTTGAAGAACTATACAGAAAAAACTACATCAAAATGCAAGAAAAAACATAGTTAAGCTGAAAACAAATTATAAACACATAAATAAAGTATAGTTATATTTCTAGAAAAATATAATATTGAAAGTAAATTATTGAATAAATAATAAGAATAACATGTGCAATTAATCTGTGTTATTGTTTATTTAGACTAGAGATATAAAAATAACATAATTAATGTTCTGTTAATGTTAAACAAGCTAATTAAAATTTAGTTTGTAACTTGATTTTCTTAAAATAAGTTATTTTAAAATAATTTGTAAGTTAAATGTTTTTAAAATAATTTATTTTCTTCTAACTTTCCAAACTGCTTTAACTTTAACTAGTTTCTAGCTTATATAAATGAAGTCATTATCTTTATGTTATTTAATTTTATTAATTATTTCACCAAACACTTATAATTATCAACTAAAAATATCTTATCATTCACAAATTAATTTACCAACTAGTTTTATCAAATAGAACACTTGTTATAATATATTATTAACCTTAACTTTAACAACAACAATTCAATCATAACTAAGATTCTTTTATATAACATAACTTACAGTAAAAAAATTATTCTGGCCGATAAAAAAATGACATTATTTAAAAAAAAAATGTTAATAACACGTTATGTTACGAATTTGAAAATAATTTCTTTTCGTTTTAAAAATAAATAATTTTATGTTTATTTTAATGAATAAAGTTGATCTGTTTTAAATACATAATTATTTATTTTAAATTTAAATCAGCCGATCCACAATTAGAAACAAAAGAAGTTATACTTTAATATTTATTGTTTGTTTTATTTTATCAATATCCATCTGTCTAGATTTATCAATATTTACAAATTCAGTTTCGGAGTCGGGTCGGGTCGGGTCGAACTAACTGAGTTGATCCGGGTTTGTCAGGACACTATCGCTCTTCTTCCTCGTCTTTACGCATCACTCTAACGAAGAACTCTAGCTCTCGTCTCTTTCTGACTCTCCTTCTCGATTCATCTTTGCTGCGACGTTGGTGTTCGTTTGTTTTGTTGATTATGATTTGTGAGTGTTCGAGTTAAGGTGCTGTGTGTTAATGTGAATCTGCAATTCGAATCAGGTGAGCTTTTTGTTTAACAATGGCCGCGGAAGACAAGTGGTGCGTGGTGACCGGAGGGAGGGGTTTTGCCGCTCGGCATCTGGTGGAAATGTTAATCCGGCAAAACGAATATTGCGTTCGCATCGCCGATTTGGAAGACAGCATTGTTCTCGAGCCCCCCGAACAGTTGGGGCTTCTCGGCCAGGCCTTGAACTCCGGCCGGGCCCAATACGTCTCCGTCGATCTTCGCAACAAGGCCCAAGTCCTAAAAGGTGATAAACCTCTTCTTTTCTCTCTCAATTGTAGCAACATTTGCACTCGCTGATGTTGGTTTTATGAGTAGTGCAGCATTAGAAGGAGTTGAGGTTGTGTTCCACATGGCTGCTCCAAACTCTTCCATTAACAACTACCAACTTCATTATTCCGTCAATGTGCAAGGTGAACCTCACTCTTTTGTGTATTTGTTTGTTTGAAGTTTGAAGTTTGAATCTGACTGAGATTTTTCCTATGTAAGGGACAAAGAATGTCATCGATGCTTGCGTAGAGCAGAGGGTGAAGCGACTCATTTACACCAGCTCTCCCAGCGTTGTTTTCGATGGCGTTCATGGAATTCATAATGCTGACGAAACAATGCCTTATACACCTTCGGTATACACTTTAGCAACTCTTATTTCATTGAATTCACAAATTACCATACGTGAACTTGAGAAAGATAGATAATGTATAGTGTGAGCACTGGGGCTATATGTTTGTTATAAGACTAGCTTGAGGTGGTCCTAAGCGGAATTCTATTTGTTTGTTTCAGCCTAATGACCATTACTCAGCTACGAAAGCCGAGGGTGAGACACTGGTTATTAAAGCTAATGGGACTAATGGGCTCCTAACGTGTTGTATACGCCCTAGTAGCATTTTTGGGCCCGGTGATAGACTGTTGGTGCCTACACTTGTTGATACTGCCAGAAAAGGGAAATCCAAGGTAGATGTTGTTTTTCCTTCTAATGGTATAGATTTTAGTGCCTTTATATTTAGCATCTTTTCTAAGGTAGGAAATGTCTCTATTACATATGCACATGACCAAAGGAAACTAATATTCTATTAGGTATGCTTTATGATACGTCATTTGCCTCACGGTTGAGTCCAATGAAATAATTTAACCTTTAGTTTGACTGGTTTTTTTGAGCCTGTTGCTGATTTTAGTGTGTAACCAATTGGGCTGACGCTCATGGTTATTGTTTCTTGTGCATATTTGGAGTCTTAGTAAATATTTGGTACTTTTTGCTGTATAAATTACTAATTCAGTACTAATGGAAATGTAATCTTGAATTTTTTTTATTAGCCTTAGGAACATCTTGAAGAATTAGAGGCTAACCCAGATTGAATGAAATCGGACTCAGACTGCTAACTAAAACATTTTTCTATATAGCTTTGGGAGGAATATGTACACAAATGGTTGCAAAGCAATTAACTACTTATTAGCAGAAACTGCTTTCAGTCTTTCTTTGGTTCTCTCATTTATATTTCTCTTTTGACCAGTTCCTTATTGGCGATGGAAATAATGTTTATGATTTCACATATGTCGGAAATGTGGCTCATGCCCATATATGTGCTGAACGAGCTTTGGCTTCAGAGGAGCCAGTTTCAGAGAAAGCTGCTGGAGAGGTACCACTGAGATTCTGTTATTACTTTTATTTGTGTTTGTAAATGAAAATTAAATAGTAGACTTCCAGAGATGATGATGATTTGTTTGAAGGTTTAGGGTAGAGTCTCTTCATTTGGGAAGAAGAGGAAATATGAAAGAATACTTGAGAAAGATTTGCCAGTGACCTTTGTTAAATTAAGAATGAATTATTGCATTTGCATTCTCATACTAAAGAGGTTGGAAAAATGATTGATTTGCAAGTTAGGAAACTTAGCAATTACTGTAGTATTTTCTTGCTAACGGATATTCGTTTTGTAGGTATATTTCATAACAAATATGGAGCCTATGAAATTTTGGGAGTTCGTGTCAGTGGTATTGGATGGTCTTGGATATGAAAGGTAGTTTATTACATACCGTCACCTTAAGTTATTTCGTTCCCTTGTTATGTAACCTCGTTTTCTTTTTTCTTTTTTATTTGAGATTCTCCCATAATGTAAAACCAAGGATTCAGGACACCAATATTTCATGCAATTTTTAAAGTTTTCTTCTTACTAATAATCTATAAAAATAGCAATTTGAATCTCAGAAAATGAGTATTTATAATCCTAGACTGACCGGTAGTCAAATTGTAATCAAACACCAAGGCTAACTATAGATATGGGAAATTTACCTATATTTAAAATTCGAGTAACAAACTATCTTGGACTGTAGACCACTAGGGTTGGTGCAGTGCTGGCGAACTCGGGTGGCATGCATGGAATCATAGGTTCTAACCTTAATGCAACTATTGTGTTAAAAAAAAAGACATGTAGTTACTCTGCGACTCCCTTGCTCTATTCATTGTAAAAAGGAACGTGATGGCAGTTTCAATTGTCAGATTATGAATAAAATTCTTATGTGATTATACTCAGTTAACACTTATACATTTATAGCAATGAACACAGAGAAGGTGAAAAGATAAAAGAAATTATTGTATTATTGCTCATTCTGCCTAAACAAAACAGAGGAGAAGAATCCCTCACCACACGAGATATCCTGACCTCATTCCCAATTACCTCAAATGCCAGCCTCCCTCTTTGTTCTCCCTTTCTCTCTCTTCAAAACAGAGAAAGAAATCTTTCTATTATGATCCCAATCATTGGGTGTGTGCAGGTGGACCCCACAAAATGGGTTTCCAGTTCTTCCTTTTATACACCTTACTGAACTTCCCTCTTTGCCCTTTTTCCTTTAGAATTATATTTGTATCATACATCCTTTTTCTTTGTTTTTTTTCATAGTATGAAAGATGCAAACTTTGGTTGTCCTTTATCATCAGTAGCTCAAGTTGCTGTCAATTTGGGATGTTGGATTATGGGATTTTCTGTCTTGCTGTCCTGACCAGTGGCTATTATTTTTAATCTATTTTATTCATATGGATGACTTCCTTATGTGAATTAGAATATTGGACTCTATTATTAATCAATCATTCCTAAGTTTTGAAATTTCTTGCATTTATGTTTGAAATAAATAATATAATTATGCCTTTTCATTCAAAAAAACAAACATAAACATTGTTGAGGCATTATCAGTGCTATTTTCTTGCTATCTGAGGCTTGTTATCTTTTGCAGGCCAAGAATAAAGGTACCTGCTGCTGTTATCTTGCCCATTGCGCATTTGGTGGAATGGATATATAGGCTGCTTGGCCCATATGGGATGCAGGTTCCTCAGTTAACCCCTTCAAGGATTAGACTCGTGACCTGCAGCAGAACTTTCGATTGCTCAAAAGCAAAGGATCGCCTTGCCTATGCCCCCATCGTAACAATGCAGGTCTCTGGTATTTATGAAAAGTAATAATATATTATAACCTCTATTATTGACATTCATCTTGTTCATGCTTCTAAATAGAAAGACATGATCCATGCCCCCAAAATCACTGATAATACCAAATTAGGATTATATAATATATTATGAAAACAGGTATGAGATGGTTTCCTTAAATGAATGATGTTTCAGTGCAATATAGTGTACGAGTGCATCTATTGCTATGAATATATACATAATCATACTTGCCTGGGTGCTTCTCCCATACTAATGTTGTAGTTTTTCTTGCAGGAGGGCCTGCTGAGGACAATTGAATCATATGCACACTTGAAGGCAGAAAATCAACCTAAAACTAAAAGAGAAGGTCCCTCAAAAGCTTCCAAATATCTTGGAAGTGGAAGAGGTGTGAATAATCAATTATATGCATCTAACTTCTTTGTTGGACAATCTGGACTTGCTTGTAAAGGAGAATTCATCTGTTAATATAACCAATTGCCATATATAATAGAAACATGGTGGCTGGCTGCTCTTCCGTTACTGTATCACATGGTTGATTGATTTTGATCATCTAATGAATCTTATTAGATTGTGATCAAGAGCATTTTCATAGACATTAACTACTTAGCACTTATTTTCCACAGGTAAATTGTAATAGATGTAGCAGGAAGTTGTAGTTTATGCTCACAATCACATCATCATGTACTGCGAATTATCCATATGTTTTAACCTTGATGGTTGTTTTTTTTTTTTTTTTAATTTGTTATAAAGCATGTGTGTGTTTGATGTGCTAGTTCTAAGCAGCCTGAAACATCAATTGAACTCAAAAGTTCAAATTTTGGTGTTAATATTTCTTACTTTATTATTAAAAAATTGACTTATTGTTATCTATTTGTGTGATCAATGCTATCAGATCTCTTCTACTTACTATGCAAACACTACAGTGTAACCAGTTTACGCTTGGAGTCATTTTACACTTTACATTTATTTATCTAAAAGTTTTGATTGAATTGCTAATTTGCAGTGGCTGACACATTGCTTTGGAAGGATAAAAAGCGAACTCTCATCACATTGTTTGTCTTGATTGCAATATACTTCAACTTCATTGCATCTGAATATACCATCATTAGTGCTCTGACAAAAGTTCTGTTGTTCACATCGATCTTTTTATTCATTCATGGCATTCTACCTGCAAAAATGTAAGTACACTATGTACTGATGGATATTGCAGTTGTCAATTTAACATTGTATGCTACTATTAACTTGTACAATGATGTATTATTATTATGATAAGTATTAAGTTAATCCAGTTGTTAGAAAAGCATTGAAGTTTTGAATGTGAGAATAAACTTGTGCAGGTTGGGGTATACTGTTGAGAAAATGCCCAAATCATGGTTTCATTTGTCAGAAGATAGGTCACATAAATTTGCTCTCTCAGTGGCCTCGTCATGGAATATTGCTGTGAATGTTTTGAAGTCCCTTGCAGAAGGGAATGATTGGGTATTGTTATTAAAGGTATCTCTGCACTGCATTGCCTATATTTTCCTTGCCATTGCTTGCTATTGTGATTATGATGTATAGGATGCATTAATTATAAAAATCCTATCCCTTTAATATACTATTATTATTAATATAATAAAATATGCAATATTAATAATAAAAATATCATTTTCCTTGATTTATTTTATTTTTAAATTAAAAAGTAGTCATGCGGTGTCTCAGTAAACTTGTCAGTGAATTTGTGAAACCCATATTTTTGGAACCTTCATGTTGAAATTTCCATGTAAAATTTTGCATATAATGAAGTTTTCTGTTTACAAATGCAAAAATTTACCGAGTATAATTTTCTCAAGTATCAGAAGTGCTGAAACATCTTTCCTTTGATGATCAATAGGTTGTTCTCTATCTGTTCATTCTTAGCTTCCTTGGAACCTTTTCACTTCAGAACTTGTATACTATAGGTTCTCTCCTCTCTTTCTCTTTCTCTTTCGTGCGTGCACACACACTTTCACATATGCATGTGGGAACATGACTTTGTCTCTGCCGAAAATATGCTATATGCTATTATGCTTGCCTGTATTTAATTAAATCTATTTCTGCTACCAGTAAAATTGTGACTGGAGGTCTATATATATTGAATTCACACTTTGTGAAATTGATGAATTTTGAATCGTGTTTGTTTACTTTCTAATTAAAAAAATCATTTGCACCTGTTCAGATGTCTGTACCCCTGTTCACTTATGGATACCTCATTGAATAATTTGACTTATTTTTCCTGAGGTTGACAAGTTACATGTTGCACCTCACTTATTTTCTACTGATGTGTCTTGTTTAAATCCAGAGCCCTGAAGAGACTAATACAAGTTTTGCTTTTTTTTTTTCTTATTTTTAGTTGGTGAATGATACTAATTTTTTTCTTGTGGTGGTTATTACAGGAGTTACATTTGCATTTATAGCTTTCTACGTATACGAACAGAAGGAGGCAGACATTGATGGCATATTTATAAAAACACATTCTTTTAGTTGCAAATTGAAATCTGATCTCACCAAAAAGTTTCTTTCTTCAAAGAAGATTGATTGATAGGCTTTTTTCTTAGATAGTTGAGCGTTAAATATTCTATTGAGTTCCATGTATGACTGTACTATAATTATAATTTAATTTAATAGTCAACCAACTTGCGAAATTTGTTGCTACTTGGAAAACTCTTACTTTGACGTGTTTGTTGATGTAACTGATAGAATTTCAAAATTGCAGCTGTATTATTTTCTTGTTTTCGGAATTGGACTCGTCTAAAGTAGGGGAGCACCTCAACTCACAGAAGTTCCTGATCAGAGGTCATTGAAAAATAAATTATTGGTAATTGTAATAAATTATATATAAAAAACAAATTGCTAATTTAGTTATAATATTAATTATTCAATTTTAGTTAATGATTATTGTTGTATTTTGTTCTCTAAGTGCGACTCCTTCGTATCAGAGGAATCAAATTCTATTATTTCTATTACAATATTTTGTTTTAAAATTATTAGCTAAAAGTATAATAAATTTGTTAATCCTATTCATTCAGTGTAATGTACACATTATACATTATTGTTATGTATGTGGAAAACAATGTCTCTGAGCATAATTTGAACACTTCTCAACATCAAAGATCAGATGAAGGATGATGTGCATGTTCATTTGGATTTTATGGAAATAAATATATTAATGGTTTCCAGCATTGGTATACTATGTCAAAAAAAAAAAAATTTCTACCAATGTCATAAAAATGTCAAAATACTATGAAGAATACTCTTTAAATATTACTTTTATAATAATTAAGAATACTAGTACTTAAATTTATTCAAATATAAAACAAATAACAATTGTTAATTGTTTTATCTGAATTGTAAAAAGAAAGTGCAATAATTAACAAATAAGTCAATTTCAACGCAACAATTAACTTCAAAATAAAACATGTTCTTATTTTAGAAAAAGTTTAATTTTCACAAATAAACATATACTAGCAAAACTTGTATATTTTTATTTTTTATTTTATTGTGTTCAAATGCTTATTAAACTAATTAATTAATCATATAAATTAAATCATAACACCAATACTTTGTTTAGGAAATAAAGCTATTCATGCAAATGTTATAACTAATTGAAAATGCGATGTTTAATTTTGAATAAAATCTTTGAGCATAAAAGTAAACATATGATTTTATAAAGAAATCAATTTTGAAATTTCTATTATTTTAGCTTTTCTAGAATTGAATATGAAAATTATTAGAAATATGAATGACTAGATTGTTGAAACAAGATCATCTATAAGATTAAGTTGTTTAAATGTTCTTATATGTTTTGAAGTTTAACAAACAACATTATGAAAAAGTTTTGCGAAAACTAGAAACCTTGAGAAAAGCTTTGATAAACACACCAATACTTAAGGAGACGCAGTATCAAATGGTTTCCCTATTTAATGAGTCAAGGAGAGTCATGTTGAATACACTTATGTTATCGCAAACAAGCCCTCAATACGTCTTGATTGACAAAGTGTCAAAAGATATTTTTGGAAGGTACGTTAAAAAGTCCTAAATGTAATTCAAAAACTTGCGTTGAAATACACCTTGCTAAACATGCTTTTGAACAAAATAGAGAAAACTTAAAGAAGCATTTACTTAGGTAGACAATACCATGTGTCAAACGATCTTCTTCATCCAACTATGAAGTCTTCATTCACTACTTGGTATCTTAGTGAAAAGCTTAAACGATCAAATCCTGCCTGAACGACAAAAAATATGAAAATCACTTTGCTGTTCTGAACAAGTATTAAATGTCATTAAATGCTTAACATTTAAAAACAACAAAAGTGATAAAAGAAAGGACATATACGATACATGCATATCTACTCTACTTAGTGCAGATTTCCTATTACACGCATCTACTTGTTCTATTAAATACAAATTAGAAATGGACGTTATAAACAAAGAAGACATTCACTTTACATCAAAAGTCGTGCCAGAAAAATCGTGCTACCTACTTTCGTCAAAGTATTAAAAAGACAAGCCCACTCTGACCACTTGACTACAACAAGGCTGAGAAAAGTCAAAGATTAAAGCAGAACTTTATTTAACGGATATCTTTTTTAGAAGTCTTTAAATAAAAGATCATCGAAAAGAGAATTAAGAGAATAAAATATGATAAAAAGGCTTAAGAGAATAGCATTGAGTAAAAGCTCAAGAGAACAACGTCGAGAAAAAGCTCAAAGCACACAAAGTCAAAAGAGAATATATGAGAAAGAAAAGAAAAGCTCAAGCAAGAAAACACTCTCAAGCTTCACTGACATATAAGCTTACATGTGTAAGAAGAGAGAAGAGAGAAAAATTTAGTGAGTCTGTTAGATTAAATTGTATTGTATACACATCCTCTACGATAGTTATCGTCTAAGGACTTGTAATCAATCTTTTAATTGAAAATTCTGAAGAGAATTCAAACACTTAATGCTTAACTCGGTGGAGTTAAACGATAGCTACGTCTAATGGAAGCCAAGAGTGGGTTAAACTCAAATGACGTTTAACTTGGTGGAGTTAAACATTAGCTAGACGTGTGTGTCTAGTGAAAACCAAGAGTAGGTTAAACTCAACTAGACAATGTATCGAGAAGATACCAAAAGTGTCTAGGGATACCAGTTACTAGGTGATACAAGAAGTGATGAAAATACTCAGTTATAATCTTGTTGAAGATTATAATGAAATCTTCTAAGAGAAGACTGGACATAGTTCAATAGATTAAACTAGTATAAAAATAACTGTGTATTTATTACTTTATTTTTATTAAATGCTTCTCTTACAAATATTGCCATTACGTATTAACAACTACAAAAGCTTTTGTCATCAAATGTCTTCTCATTAAGAGCCAGCTTTATCAAAATGTTATAATAAACTTATTTAAACAAATGAAAAATATTTGTTTGAAGAACTTATAGTTTGAACTCAATTTTTAAGTCAAACATTTAATAACTTATATAAACTTTTCAATCATCGACAAAGCTCTTAAACTATCTCATTGAAAAAAAAATTTTCTATAACATTGTTCAACCTTCTTCTATTATTTTTGAAGTACTTCATATAGATGATTATAAAAATAATATAAAATGACAATTTTCCTCTTTTATATATATATATATATATATATATATTTATAACAATATAATTAAATTTTCTAGTTAAATATTTAATTTGATAAAAAATGCATACATGTAATTTTTCCAAAAATTATTTTAAATTTTACAACCTAAAAATGTTATTATTAACCTAAATATCTAAGTCATTTAATTTTATGTAAATTTTTAGTAATGTTAACAGTACTAAAGAACCTATTAATATTCCTTTTATTGATCTTCCCGCAGGCAAAGGTTGGTCGTCATCCCGTTCATCAAGTGTTAGTTGGTTGGTTACCAGCAAGTTAAAGAGAGTGTATTCAGAGAACTTGAGGTTGTGAATCAATGGCACACTCTCTGAGTTTTACTCCTTTTTCTTCCTTCAGAGCCTCGTGCAGACCAGGTAACTAGCTCGCTCTCTCTCTGCGTTCTCACGCGTCTTGTATTTTCGAAGACTTCAATAACTGAATGTGGTTTTTCCTACTTTTGCTATCACTTTAAAAGCAGTTACTGGTAATTCAGTTGCCCCAAAGGCTTTTTGGAGAAACGAAGCCTGCCACAATTCTAAAGTTCGGAACTTTCAATCTTTGAAGGTTAAGGTAAGGTTGAACTTTGTGTCCCATTTAAAAATAACATGTTTCTTGTTATCCAGTTATTATGTCAAGACTCTAGAGTGTTGAAAAATTCATGTGTCGTGAGTTGAAATCTTCTCTAATGCTGATTTAATGCAGGCTACGGATGATAATAATCAAACCAAAGCAAAGAGTATCCTTTGTCCAGACTGTGAAGGAAATGGTTAGTGAAAATGTGGATTGCTATTCGTAAGACTTCCGTTTGGTGGTCTTTTTCTTATTCTTTCTTTCTTTCTGTAGGTGGGTTGAGTTTGTTTTCCATTTTTTTTTTTTAACACTAATCCTTCTTTATGCACAATGATAAGAGAACACAAAGAACATCACAATATAGAAATAATATCTTTAAATCTAAGTAGTATCATTAAGATTTGAAATTGAAAATATGAATTTTCCCAAGGTGATTGATAACTCTAGGGCATGTCAAATGACAAATGTTAGTTTGGTACAAGAAGATGAAAATGGACTTTGTAAAAATATAGATTGCTCAGTGCTTTCTTGTCTTGTTGAGAAATTTTAGACCTTTTCCTTGAAAATTGTCGTGCCAGTAGTGAAAAAAAAAACGTTTTAAAACTTGTTAACTTGATTACTTACTAACTTGAGTATAGTTTATACTGATATTCACCTTAGGATATAGTGATAAAGTGATGTTTCATTCATTGAAAACTATGTGCATTTGTCTGTTACTCATCCGCTAATTAGTATTAGTGTCTTATTCCCCGTTATATAAGTCAATAGGATGGGCTAGAGATGCATTCATGCACTTTGGCCCTCAGATGCCAATTAGTGTCCGTTTGGAATACCAATAATTCTTGATGATGGCCTGTGGCCTGTTGCTTTTTCACATTATTTCAAAAGCTATCGTACATTGCAAGTTTTTCTCCTTCCCATAAGAAATCTCAGACATTTAATTCACTGAAAGGTGCAATATCATGCACTCAATGCAAAGGTACTGGAGTTAATTCTGTAGATCACTTCAATGGACAATTTAAAGCTGGTGGATTATGTTGGCTATGCAGGTAACGGCATTAGATCCTACATTTCTGGTTCTGTTCCTTAATATTAGTGTGAGCATGTGAGTATGCCGTGTTATGTGTTGTATGGCATATCAACTTCACAATATATTACTTTTTCCACACCATGCTTTCGATTAAAGAACAGATAGGGTTAATATTTGAGCCAATACAGCTCAAGATTGAAATCTGTAAAACTAAATGGAAGTAGGATTGTTGTTATCATGCTTTTGGTCAAGTCATCACTGCAAAGTTGTTTCTCCTTTTCAGTGAGCAATAACAATAATTTTCAAGGTAAGATGATCACTACCAACCAGTTGAAACGAATAATGACTGGGTAGTAGCCAATTGTTTCCCAGAATTTGGTGTTAATGATACTAGATTCCAATAATCATAATTAGGTTTTAGAAAGAGTTGTACAAAAGATGTCTAGTTGTTTCAATTACCCAAGCACATGATCATATCATAGCAATCGGAACTCACCTCAAATTCAAAGGAAACAAGTGCATGTACATTAGTGCTAACAGGTACATTCTTGCAACCATCTAACTTGTTATTGTCACTGTTGTTTTCATCAAGTTTAAATTGGCCCTTAGTATTAGTGAACCAGCATAAAGGAACTCTTCTTAAGTTCAGGTATTGTGTGATTTCCAGATTGATCAGACTGCTCTACTATCAATACCACGTCATCTTTTTTTCTTAGCCCTTGGTTTGGATGAAACATCTTACGGAAGAATTGGGACTCAAATTTTCGCTCTAATCTAAAACTCCATCTTCTGTAGAGAACCATGTCAATACCATTATGTCCTTTGGTTATATATGGATCCTTCTTAACAAAGGTTGTGTAGTAAGTAGGGGATTATTAGGACAAAAACTGTTAGGTTCCTGGGTTTGGAACCTAACAAGAACACACTTAGAAGATAGAAACAATGATGGAAGAATGGGTTTTCTATATTATTCACAGTAAAAGAATTCCTCTTTACAAAGAATAGGATGGGAGCATAACCTCCCTGGCTGAGGGCATAACCCCTCTCTACAAGCTTTCAAAGTCGGACTGTATACAAAGTATATTTTTGATGCCCCTTAGAGTGTTACAAGAGCTCTATTTATAGCAGCTCTGACCCATTCCTCTCTACAACAGAAAACCCTCTACACCCATGACCGTTTCGTCCTAAACCCAAACTATCTTATTATCCTCTGTCCTAACAAAAACACCCTAATATTTTAATACTAATTAGGAAAAATATTCTTAGAATCTTCACATTCATTCCAATAGATTTTATTTCATTTTTTAAGAGAATGTGATTGTTACAAATAGAATGGAGAATGTAATTAGCATGATTGTAATCAGTAAAATATTTCTTTATTGCCTCTCATTATTCAAGGTGGTTTTAGAGCTCCTGACCTTAGGGCCTGATAAGTATCCTCGTATAAGAACACAGAAACAATGGAAATGAATGTATTGCTTTCTATATTCAATATTTCTGAAATCATACAAAGAAGAAAAGAACCAAAACCAGAGAGAATATGAGTCTCTCGGCTCCCAAAAGTTCCCAGGTCATTCCCCTTCTCCCCACGTAATTCTCCATCTCCCTTCGATTTTTACTGGCTTACTGTCTCATCCGATTTTGAGCTTGCACAAATTGGTCCTTCAAAAGCTCCAGCATTTCATTTCTCTCCTGCAACATCACAACCGCCTCTCCATAGCAGTTGCTGGTACATCACCTCTAACTACTGGTGGAGGATCTCTTCCATATAAGGCCTTGAATGGTGTCATCTTGGTGGACTCCTGATAGGTGGTATTGTACCAAAATTTGGCCCAACTGAGCCATTTAAGCCACTGCATGGATCTCAATCCTGTCATGCACCTCAGTTACGTTTCCAAACAATGATTCACCACTTCAATCTGTCCGTGTATTTGCAGATGTTAGGCAGAACTGATCTTTAATTTGGTCCCCACTAGCTTGAATTACTCAGTCCAGAATGAGCCATGAAGACTGGTCTCAATCTGATTTAATCGATTCAGGAATACCGTGAATCTTCACCACCTCCTTCAAGAAAAACTTAGCAACTTCCTTGGCTATGTAAGGGTGTGTCTAGGCAAGGAAGTGTGCATATTTAGTGAAACGGTGCACTACTACCATGATAGTATCCTTTCCACGTGCTTCCAATGAAATCATGGAGATATCTGCCCAAATCTGTTTGGAATAGGTAGGGGTTGTAGCAGCCCTGCATGGCTCATGGTTTGATACTTTTTTCTTTGACACACATCACATTTCTTCACATATTCCTGTATGTTCATTCTCATTCCTTCCCAAAAGAACAGGCTTGAGATCCTTTTATAAGTTCTGAAGAACCCTAAATGCCCTCCCACTACTGAATCATGAAATTCCTTTACGATTGACTTGATTTTAAAGGATCCTTTTGGAATAACAAGCCGACCTTGATAGTACAACCTGCCCTACTTTATGTTATCCTCTGGATGCTCTCCATTCTTCACTGTTAGGTCTTGGAATATCTGCTTCAACCTCTCATCCTTCTCAATTTCTGCCTCAATATCTTCCCACTCCAAGAATTGGATGGTGTGAATGGTTGCATATTGCATTTTTCTAGAAAGTGCATCAGCTGCTCTATTTTCCTATCCTGGTTTGTACTTAATTTTGAAGTCAAACCCAAGCAACTTGGAAATCCACTTATTTTGCTCCTCACCCTTCAACATTTGATCCCTTAAGAACTTCAAACTCTTCTAATTAGTATGGATTATGAAGTGCCTCCCAAGTAAATAATGTCTCCATCTCTGTATAGCCATGACCACTGCCATCAATTCTTTTTCATAAACCGACTTGTTCAAGTTCCTTTTAGAGAGGGTTTTGCTCATGTAAGCAACTGGTGTCCTCCTTGCATTAAAACTGCCCCAAGTCCTTGGCCTGAAGCATCAGTTTCTATCATAAAAACCTTTGTAAAATCTGGCACATCAAGCACAAGCACTTGGGTCATTGTTATCTTCAGCTGTTCAAAAGCTTTTTGAGCTGACTCATCCCATTGAAACTTGTCTTTCTTATGTTATTGAGTCAAGGGCCAAGCTATCTTCCAATACCCCTCTACAAACTTCTTATAATATCTTGTGAGACCTAGGAAACCTCTCAATCCTCTCACATTTTTAGGAATTGGCCATTCCACCATTGCTTTTATCTTGTTAGGATCAACAACCACTCGTTGGCCCGACACAATATCACCTAAATACTCAATACTCCTCCTTCCAAAAGAGTATTTCTTTATGTTCACCACCAGGCTGTGTTTCCTTAGTGCATCCAACACCATCCTCACATGCTCATGATGACAATCTACACTCTTGCTAAAGATAAGGATGTCAAAAGAAAACTAGGGCAATTTTTCTTAGGGATGAAGTACCTGATTCATGAGAGCTTGAAATGTAGAGGGTGCATTAGTAAACCCGAATGGCATTATTAAAATCTCATAGTGACCCTCATGAGTCCTAAATGCAAATTTAAGGTCCATCATCTAAGTAAAGATCTGAGCTCCTCCTAGCTCATCCAACAACTCATCTATGATGGGTATGGGGAACTTGTCTAGTATGGTGAGGTTGTTTAAGGCCCAGTAGGCTACACAAAACCTCCATCGTCCTTTTTTCCTTACTAAAATAATTGGGCTACTGTTGTTACTAAGTCTTGTGAGTCCCGCTATGCAACCCTTGTTTCTTGCATAAACTTTTCATTCTCAGTCTTTTGATAGTAAGGATACCTATATGGCCTGATATTTGGAATGTTGGTATCTTCATAAGCTGCAAGTACATCAACCAAGGTAGGGTTGATAGTGTCTCCTTCCTTTGTATCTGACATCATAGTGGCTTGACAAGACAACATATATCCTTCTTCTTGATTGGTAGCCTTCACCATTGCCTTCCATGATGTTTGAGATTTTCATAGTGAAGGATCACCTCACATGCTTTTCTTCTCACCTTTATCTCCCCACGTAAGAATCAAGTTTTTGAAATTCACTTTTATATTCCCCAAGCTAGCCAACCAATTCATCCCTAACACCAAATTTATCCCTCCTAACTCCATGATGAAGAAATGTTGCACAACAGGAACTCCTTGCACTTCAACTTCCAAGTGCTTGCATGTTCCCATTTCCTCACTTTGTTTCTAATTCCTACCTCCACCTCAATCATTTGTGTCATTCACTTTTAAGTTGAGTTGCTTAACAAATTCCTTGGAAATGAAATTAGTCGAAGCACCACAATCCACCAATATTAGCACCTCGTTTCCCTAATCATTCCCACCACCATGAAAGATCTATTGGAAATTAAACCTTCTTTGCTTTTTAGCGAAATCTGTAATACTTTGCTGGTGAGAGGCACTCCCTTATCCTCCTCATCGTCACTAATTTCCAATTCTTCACCTTGTGATCCTTTGATTAGTACAAATTGATAGCGTTTCAATTTGCAAACATGATCCCGATTAGTTTCAATACAAATGACATTATATTTAACAATATCTAGCACTATCTAACACTCCCCAAGGGCATATAAATTGTATGTACCAAGTTTGCTGTAAATATAATCAATTTTTAGTCTTTATGAAGACTTAATACAAATATTTGCTAATTAGTCATTTGAGTTAACAAACTAAGTCTTAATGTCTCTAGATACAATATTTTCTCAAATAAAATAGCAATCAATCTCAATATGTTTGGTCATTTCTTGAATGAAGGGATTGAAGCTAATATGAAGAGCAACCTAATTGTCACACATAAGTATCATTTGAGTGACATCTCCAAATTGCAATTCTTTAAGTAACTATTTAAGTCAAATAAATTTACAAATAGTTGAGATCATAGCTCTATATTATGCTTTTGCACTAGATCTTAGTATAACATTTTGTTTTTTGCTCTTCTAAGAGATCAAATTATCACCAATGCAAACACAATATCCAAAAGTGGATGTCCTTTTAGAAGGAGAGTTTGCCCAATTAGCATCTGTATAACATACAACTTTAGTGTGATTATTGTGTCCCTATATCAAACATTTTCTAGGAGAACATTTAATGTACTTCAAGATATGAATCACAACATTCCAATGATCTGCAAGTGGAGAATTAAGAAATTGACTCACCACACTGACTGCAAAAGAAATGTCAAGACGGGTAATTGTAAGATAGTTCAATTTTCCAGCTTATCTTTTTCAGAAACTAAGAGGGCCTCCCCTTGATTAGCTAGGAGTTTGGCATTGGGATCCATGGGTGTGTCAAGAAAATTTGAATTCATTAGTCCAGTTTTCTCCAAAATATCCAATGCATACTTTATTTGAAAAATAACAATTTCATTGTTGGATTGTGTTACCTCAATCCCCAAGAAATATCGGAGTTTGCCAAAGTCTTTGGTTTAAAAATGGAGACAAAGGTATTGTTTCACTTGCTAAATGTCATGGTGGTCATTGTCTGTAAGAACAATGTTATAAACATATACTATTAGATAGATACATCTAGCATTCGAGAAACGGTAAAATACTGAATGATCTGTGCCTCACTACGAGTCTTACCAAATTGTTGGACAAAAGTGCTAAACTCTCCTAATTAGGCTCCAAGAGACTGCTTGAAACCATATAAAGATTTTGGAGACAACATACCACTCTAGAAGACTCCCTCTAAACAACAAAATTTGTAGGTTGCTCCATATAATTTTTTTCCTACAAATCCTCATTAAGAATAAACCCAAACTTGTCATAACCTCGGTGAATCTACCAAACCATGTTCTTAAGAATTGTTTCAGCCCATATCAAGTCTTTCTTAACTTGTAAACATTTCCAGCAGCAACATGTCCTTCATAGCCTAGGGGAACTCCATGTATATTATTCAAAAGGTCTCCATATAGGAATGCATTCTTCGTATCGAACTACTGCAGATCCCAATCATGATTTGCTCATGACAATATTACTATGACTGTGTTCATCGTAGCAAATAAGGCAAATGTCTTCAAGTAAACCACACCATAGGTTTGAGTGAATCCTTAGGCCATCAATCTTGCCTTATAACTTTTGTTGAATATAGTGAAAAACTATATTTGGGATTAATCTCCCTTGTGTCTTTGCATACACATAGGGTAATGTATTTATAATAATAAGAATGTGGGCTAAGCCCAAATACAAATGAATATGTAAGAATAACATAATAAGCATAGGGACTATGTTTCCCTAATTAACATAAACACAAAACCTAATATTTAACACTCCCCCTCAAGCTGGAGCATATAAATCATATGTTCCAAGCTTGTTACAAAGATAGTCAATTCTAGGTCCTCGCAAGGACTTAGTAAATATGTGCCAATTGGTTGCTTGAGTTAATGAACTCAGTCTTAATATCTCCGGATATGATTTTTTCTCTAATAAAATGACAATCAACTTCAATGTGCTTGGTTCTCTCATGGAAGACAGGGTTAGAGCTAATATGAAGAGCAACTTGATTATCACATATAAGTGTCATGTGAGTGACGTCTCCAAATTTCAATTCACTAAGTAATTGTTTAAGTCACACAAGCTCGCAAGTAGCAGATGCCATAGCTCTATATTCTGCTTCTGCGCTGGACCTTGCCACAACACTTTGCTTCTTACTTTTCCAAGATATCAGGTTGCCACCAATAGAGACACAATATCCAGAAGTAGACCTCCTATCAGAAGGGGAACCAGCCCAATCAGCATCTGAATAGCAAACGATTTTTGTATCGTTGTTAGGACCATATAGCAAACCTTTTCCAGGTGATCCTTTAATATACTTCAGTATGCGAACAACTGCATCCCAATGGTCTTCACATGGGGAGTTTAGAAATTGACTCACCACACTAACATGGGAAGGAAATGTCAGGACGCGTAACAGTAAGATAGTTTAATTTACCAACTAATCTTCTGTACCGTTCAGGATCTGAGAAAGGCTCCCCCTGATTTGGTAGGAGTTTGATGTTAGGATCCATAGGTGTCTCAACAGATTTACAGTTCATTAACCCTGTTTCCTCCAAGATGTCTAACGCATACTTTCTCTGAGATATGACAATACCATCATTGGATTGTGCTACTTCAATACCCAAAAAGTACCGGAGCTTGCCAAGATCTTTGGTTTGAAAATGGTGACAAAGGTGTTGTTTCATCTGAGAGATGCCAAGATAGTCGCTTCCTGTGAGAACAATGTCATCGACATACACTATTAAGTAGATACATCCAGCACTTGAGTGGCGATAGAACACTGAATGATCCGCTTCACTGCGAGACATACCAAATTGTTGAACAACACAGCTGAATTTACCAAACCAGGCCCGAGGAGACTGTTTTAGGCCATATAAGGATTTGCGAAGACGACATACCAATTCAGATGACTCCCCTGAGCAACAAAGTCGGGCGGTTGCTCCATATAAATTTCTTCATGTAAATCACCATTAAGGAAAGCATTTTTGACATCAAGTTGGTAAAGAGGCCATTGTCGAAGAGCGGCCATGGCAATGAATAGGCGAACAGAGGTCATTTTCGCCACTGGAGAAAAAGTATCACCATAATCCAAACCAAAAATCTGAGTGTATCCTTTGGCAACCAGTCGAGCCTTCAAACGATCAATTGTACCATCAGGGCCAACTTTGATAGCATACACCCACCTGCAACCAACAACAGACTTTCCAGATGGTAATTGGACAAGCTCCCAAGTTCCACTTTTCTGTAAAGCACTTAATTCATCCAGCATGGCTTGACGCCAACCAGGATGAGTTAAGGCATCACTCACAGACTTGGGAATGGACACAGAAGAAATGGATGAGAGACATGTGTAAAAAGATGGAGATAATCTGTGGTAACTAAGAACAGTATAATGGGGGAAAGGGTTACGAGTAGAGCGTATACCTTTACGGAGGGCAATAGGCAGGTCAGACTCATTTGCTGGAGCCGGAGGAGACACAGGAGGCGGCACAGGAGGTGAGTCATGAGGGAGACGAGTGCGGCGACTATAAACCTGAATGGGTGGAGTTGAAGGACGATCCTGTGGGGAATGAGAGTCTAAAGGAGGAGAAGGATCACAGACAATAGGAATATCAACAGAAACAGGTGGAGGTATAGAACTAGAAGATAGATGTGAAAAATAAAATGAATATTCATCAAAAGTGACGTCAGCGGAGATAAAATGGCGATTGAGGGAAGGGGAAAAACACTTATAGCCCTTTTGTGAGCGTGGAAATCCTAAGAAGACACATTTGTGAGATATAGGAGATAACTTATCAAGACCAGGACTAAAATCATGAACAAAACATGTAGACCCAAAAACTCTAAGAGGTAATGGATGTAAAGGGTCTTGAGGAAATAAGATAGAATGAGAGATTTTGTTATCTAGGACAGAAGACGGCATGCGGTTTATGAGATAACATGCAGTGAGAACTGCATCACCCTAAAAACGCGATGGTACTTGACCATGGATTAGAAGTGTACGAGTTGTTTCAATAAGGTGTCTATTCTTGCGCTCAGCCACCCCATTTTGTTGAGGGGTATAGGCACATGAGGTTTGGTGAAGAATGCCATGAGAAGCCATAAAATGTTTAAATGGTTGATAAAGGTATTCACGGCCATTATCACTGCGTAAAGTGCGAATAGAAATCCCAAACTGAGTTTTTATTTCATTGAAAAAAGTTTGGAAAATAGAAAACAACTCAGAACGATTCTTCATTAGAAACAACCAAGTACACCTGGAATAGTCATCAATAAATGTAACAAAATACTGAAACCCTAAAGTTGACTTAACACGACTAGGTCCCCAAATATCAGAATGAACCAATGAAAAAGGAGATGACGCTCGTTGTGAAAGACTACGAGGAAAGGAACTACGAGTATGTTTACCTAACTGACAAGACTCACACGGCAAACTTGATAATTTTGACAAACTAGGAACAAGTTGCTGCAGTTTGGCAAGACTGGGATGACCTAATTGAGCATGAAGAAGGGATGGTGACTCCATGATTATGCCAGCATGTGGAGAAGGGCGGAGATGATATAGGCCATGAGACTCACATCCTGTGCCAATCATGTGTTTCGAACTCCAGTCCTGCAACCAAACAGAATCTTTGGTAAATGAAATAACACAATTAAGGGAACGAGTTAGACGACTTACGGACAATAAGTTAAAAGGAGACCCAGGGACATAAAGTACATGATCAATGGATATGGACGGAAAAATATGAACAGTACCAATACCACGAGAGGAGACTCTAGACCCATCAGCCATTGTTACCAAGGGTAAATTATCCGGACATGACAAGGAAGAAAACAAGGACTTGTTACCAGTGATATGATCGATGGCGCCTGAGTCAAGGACCCAAGATCCGAGAGAGTGAGTCAAACCAACAAAAGGAGTACCTGTGAGTGTAACAGAAGCAGATGTAGTGGAACTAGAGCGCTGACGGTCCTCATACCATCTGAGAAATTCCTGAAAGAGTGCAGGATTGTCTATGCTATTTGATGAAGTAGGATGGTCTGGCTAGCGAGACAGACTCCGATCATCACGTTGGGCAGCCATGGAGAGGGAGAAACCCTAAAAATTCAATGTGCTCCGATTGACGTAACGACCACAGATCCAGAATGAGGGCGAGGAGGCGATCACGGCGGTGCTGGTCGGCGGCGGAAAGCTCCGGCGACGCGAGTGAGTTTCATCGGGAAAAAAAAGGAGCAAACCGTAAAAGTCAGATCTGTTCAAATACAGTCCAAACGAGTCGTCACCGACCCTAGGAATGGACTCAGGGGGCTCCGGCGACCCTGTCTGTGGCGGCGCCAGCGAGTGGGTCTTGCCGGAGGTGGGCGCGTGGATACTCCGATCGCGGAGATCTTTGGACCGCGGTGGTCGCCCGGCCGAGACGCTTGGGATGGAGTGGTCGCCGGTCGATTCTGGAACTCCGGCGACGGCGCCGCGGCGGCGCCGCGGCGGCGGCGGCGACGATGAGGCGACGACGGCGGTGATGCGTACCGGAGACTGTAGAACAGGCTAGAACAGAACCTAAGCTCTAGATACCATGTTTCACGGTTAGGATAGATCTAAACCTGCTCATTATACAAAAATATAGATATATATAGTACGACTTACCATGCCAACTATGAAACAACTTATTAGAAACACAAGACAGCCAATCCGAAACGTCACAAAATCTCCAGCTCTTCGGGGATGCCCTCAACGCCGAGGAACGTGTACCAGGGTGTATGTGCGACTCCTTCAGCTTAAATACTAAGAAAAAAACAAATTCAAAAATTTTTCAGTATTAGTAATCGGTTAAGATAGTAAATATAGTGAAAAACTATATTTGGGATTAATCTCCCTTGTGTCTTTGCATACACATAGGGTAATGTATTTATAATAATAAAAATGTGGGCTAAGCCCAAATACAAATGAATATGTAAGAATAACATAATAAGCATAGGGACTATGTTTCCCTAATTAACATAAACACAAAACCTAATATCTAACAACTTTCAATGGTCCTATCAGTCCAATACTTCACTATATATACCCACTTACACCCACTGGATTTTTCCAGCTGGTAGGGTGACAAGTTCTCAGGTCCTGTTCATGTTTAACACCTTTTAATTTCCACAACCATCGCTTGTTTTTAATTCCTACCATTTGCTTCATATACAAAGGAAGGTATGATTATAGAGTTTAGGTTTGTGAGAAAGGCTTTGTGTTTAGGGTAGATTTTTTCAAAGGACAGCAAATTTGGTAGAGGGTAAAGAGGCTGTTGGGTCTGTTTGGTGCATGTTTAGGTTCTCCTTTTAAGGGCAATGCTCAAATTTAGAAAGAATAATATATTTCTTCAGCATTTCAATAATGAGGCCATTGATCCTATTAATACATGAGCCTACTGTTTATTTTAGAAAATATGGAGAGCCAATTCTCTGGAAACAAATCCCTGTAATTATGGCACTGTATCCAAATACATAATCCTAGTTTTAATAACAAGATACACCCATAAATATAATCATAGAAAGGGTAAAAGAAAAACTTTCTAAAATACATAATGAGCAGCACGATTTGACATCATACAATAGAAACAAGTGACATGAGATGGATAAGATGGTTTTCTAAACTTTCTAAAAGCTTTTGGTTCTTTGGTTGGTCCAAGATTAGTTTCTAATAAGGGACATTAAGGTTTCGTGTGCCCAGGCTTACCACACTCATAACATATGATGTTTGAGGGCTGATCAACTCTTTTTTCTTATCCTGTTCGGTTGCTGACCTTTGTTTTCGTTCTTCTTTCTCAACAACTTTGAAAACTTTTTGTCAAGCAAACCTAGATTTTTAATATCTAAATGTGCATCCAGTTTCTTTGAGTCATCTTTCAAGGTAATTCTTTTCTTCTTGTTGCCTTCTTCCTCTTCATCATTGAGTCTTCCTAACTCAAGTTCATGTTCTCTCACTTTCCAAAGAGTGTTGTCATGTGCATGGATTTCAAGTCCCTTGATTCAAATATTTCAATAATGTTTGATTGCCAAGACCTGTTCAAACTTTTCAAAATTTTTATATTTAATTCTTGAGTATAAAATTTCTTACCTAGAGCAACCAAATGATTGAATCTTATATGGACTTCATAGATGCTTTCACCCTGTTGCATTGTGAAAATTTCTTACTCTTGGACCAACGTGTTCTTCATTGTTCATTTCCCACATTAATTTGGTCGTCTTTCACCCAGAAATTTTGTAGAACTCGTCCAAGGTGAGGGTAGAGACTATGACGTTGCCTTCTTTTCACATCATATTGAGCTTTTTTTGTTTCATCAGCTAGCTATCCAGATGGAAAAATCTTTCTCTTTGTGCACATCATTAATTACATGCATAAGAATACATGATTCATTTATTATAACATCTCATATGCCTCTATAAATAAATTCCAAAGAGATTTGCATTCTCACTTTTCAAAAGTGATCATTTTCACCACAAAAAGAGGGGAGGTATGTTTATTGCAGCCCTTTAACAAAGGTTTGGTTTTGCAAAGCCATTTAGAAAAAAAAAATGAAAAAAGGATATTTGTTGAGTAACTTTCAAAAATCAAATCAAAGGCCAAATGTTGGAAAAGAATGAGAGACTATGCTAAACCAAAACGAGGGACTGAATTGATTTTGAAAACTTTTGAAAATATTTACGCTTTTTAAATATTTTCATGGATGATTAGTTTGTTTCTTTATGCCACCTTATTTTTGGATGTGGAAAAGTTGGTGACTAGAATGCAAGGATTTTCACGTGGTTCTCTGTAGTGGTTGAACTGTAATTGTTTATAGGCTAAGCATGACTTGTTACCATTATTTATATTATTTGTGTGATTTTGAACTCCATTCCTTGAACTTCAAATATCAGTAGGCTTTGGGAGTTGGATTATACTCATTTGATTGAAGTCTCATTGGTTTGGCTGCAATCTAATTCGTATCCAATGAATGTTTCTCGCAGGGGAAAAAGAGACATATTGTGTGGAAGCTGTAATGGAGCTGGCTTTCTTGGTGGATTCATGAGCACGTTTGATGATTAGAAAATTGCCCAGATTGAATATTACAAGAATTTTTTATAGTGATAGCCAAAGAAATGAGTGGAGACTACGAAGCAACATGGATGTTCTTCTGTTGGCATAGTTAAGTAATGTTATCCTTTAAATGAGGTTTAAGTCATCGCGGATATGTTCGTGGTTTTAGTTTGTACCAAGTTTTATTAGTTAGCGTTAAAAATTATAAATAATATTTAAGATAATTAAGCTAATAAGAATGCTTTAATCTCAATACCGGGGATACATATGTTGTAATTTTAAAGTTCAGGTTACCGCTGTTGTAGTTGATTACTAAGAAATAGTTACTTGATTTCTCATCAGTTGAATTATGTCAGAGTTTCCAAGTGATTGGGTATCAGTCACACATCTTTGTTTCTCTAGCATCATAAAAAGACGATTTGTTAGTTTACAACAAAAGAATTACAATTTAGGACGTAGTCTTTGATAGGTTTTAGAATTATGCTGAAACTGAGTGCAAGTTTAGCACTCTTTCTTCCTGTACTCTTATTATTACAGGAGTTCAAATATTATAATACATTTCTTCATCATGCCACAACTGCCTTTGAACCTGTTGTCATTACGTTGTACGTCTATTCCCTGCTGCACCTTTGCTTAGGAAGCTACCATGTAGATTTCGAAAAGCTTGTTTTCCGAATGTATTTCATGTGTTTTATAAAACATTTCTGTAATGTATTTATATGTTTTATAAAGTGTGTTTTGAAAATCTTATTTCAGAAATTTCAAAAAGCTTGTTTTGGAATATTTTCATAATAAATAATTCAGAAGTCACTACTACAAAGGGTATAATGGTTATTCTAAGAATTATGCGTGTGGAGATAAAAAAGCATACACTTTTTGCTTTATGACTTCATGATGGACCCTCTAGCAATTTTTTCTATCGCAAAATACTTTTATCTGGACCATGGTTTCCTCTTGCATCCTTTTGGAGAGTGAATTGAGAAAAATTACCCCTATTAAAAAAGTATAAATTCTGGCCTACCTTGCTCTTTCATTACATGGGCACAAAAAATTGTCTTCCCAGAAGCGTTCACAACTAGAGCAGGCAACTTGACCATGGCTCATAGTCAATCTTAACTTATTCTTAAGTCTCATTTTAGGATGGTCTAAATCAAGGAAGCTAAAATCTTAGGTCAAAGGTTAGAATGGATTGACCAAAATTGAAAGTGAAGATTAATCTGTCTAAGTTGAAGGTTAAAATGAATCAACTCAAATCAAAGATCGAGACAGATCGACCCAAGTCGAAAGACGAGATAGATCGAAAGTGGAGATGAATCGTCTTTGATAAAAGGTTAAAACCAATCATTTCAAGTTGATGGTTGAAATAAACTAACCAAAGTCAAAGGTTGAGATAGCCTAATTCGAGTCGCAAAGTGAGACGGATTAACTCAAAAATGATCGAGACAAGACAAAGGTTGAGATGAACAAACTTAGGCCAAAGATTGTTATGGATCCATAATCAAAAGTTAAGACAAGTCTAAGTTAAAGGTTGAGACATGTTTGTTTACTCCGATGATGAACACGAGTTGACCTAAGTCATAGGTTGACATGGGTCAAAAATTAAGACAAATCTATTTAGATTAAAAGTCGACACAAGCCTTGACTAAAGTCTAATAATATTTAAAAAGATTCATACATATTTTTTTCATGATTAAAAAGAAAATCCAGTTAACTCACACTATCAAATTATTAACTCTATCTGTAAAAATGTCTATATAATTAAAATCTTAAGTGTCCAAAACCCAACTTGTTTACAGAGTAATATTATGTTTTTTAACCATCCAGAAGAATAAACTAAATCTTGTATACATTGAAAGATATCATATCTTTTTTAATGAAGCTATAATCTTTTAGATCATTTTTTTTTAATAATTGGAAGTGATTAGAGTCTAAAATTACTTGGTTTCTTTCCAAGAATAACCACTTTAGTTAATAGTGAATGTATTCCAAACCATACTTAATTTTAGATAAAAGTGACTGCAATCTAAATAATTGGATGTTTCTCTAGCACTCTGATAGGATCCTGACCTTCTCCTTCACCCTGAGGACATGGTGAATCTAGCACATTAGAGAGGAAATAAAGGTGGTGTTGTGGGCAAGGGATATACGATTTGGAGGGAACACGAATTTAAGGAAAAGATAGATAAAGCAAGTGGAGCCTGAATTGACAGGAAAATCCGAGAAGGAAGTAGATTTAGGATTGAAATTCCACGTAGATACTGACCTATAAATTTATCTTTACATTTCTAAATTTTCTGATCAAGTTCAAGAGTTATCAATAAAAGTCAGCTTCTATCAATATCATGGCTTAGGACCCATCAAAGCCACCCATTTGACAAAAGCAAGTTAATCAACATCAGTCCTATTATTTCTTTGCATTGGAAATTAAATAATTCACATATAATGTTCTTGGCTTCCGCCATGCACTTTAATAACCATAATTACACAGATAGCACATACAGCAGGGCACTTTAATATCACGATAGAATCAGTCGGAGAATCTCTCCCGATAACTTGAACGACTTTTCTGTTTCTTCCAGACAGTGGTTCTTTTCTTCCCTAGTCCAACCCTGTTATAAAAAGGAATATCAAAAAGGTAAATTCAACACCCTAACTAAGAAAATTTGGAAGCTATCATTGTATCCTTTGTTAATTAGGTATAAGACCGCAAAAGAAATAAACCTCTTGATGATTCCTTAGACAATTGGAAAGAAATGTATGCAAATAATTAAGAAAGTCAAAAGAAACTTACTTCAGCAACTTTATTCAATTTGTCCCTCACGCTCTGCAACAACTGGGGAAGGTCACCGTCCCATTTGTAGAACTTTAATGCCTTGTTGTCAAGTAACTGTTCAGCAACCTGTAAGATGAAGGAAGAATTTACTGATTATAGAAAGGATAAGTATTAGCATTTATCTCGTCAGGTGATAATGAAAGCAAAATATTTAGAACATAGTGAAGCTTAAAGGATGTCCAGTTTTGTAAGGACAATTTACATTTGGAGATAAACAAATTTCATCCAAAATAAAAGAAGTAGGAACCCACAGATTTGTAAGAAGCTTGTTGTCATTTCTTTTTCTTTTATGGTTAGTAATAAATTAAAAAAGGCACAATTTTAATCCTTGCTGTTGCATTGCTTATCAGATTCAGGTGCATTGTGTATTTTACTTTTGAAAAGCTTATAATCAAAATGCTTCAGAAAGAGCTTTGGGCTGAGATGTCTATAGTTCTTTTAAGTGATAGGCTAATTATACGTGTATCACTCTTTAGTATTATTGATTAATTAACATCGACATACTAATAAAATAGAACATATGTATGTGCAACATTCTGCAAATATCTGCGTAAATAGCCACATGCCAGATCATATATACCTACTACTGGTACCAGACATAAAACTTTGCAGACGTAAAGGAAAGATGAGATATTCCCATTTCATTAAAAACTTCATTATGTTCTCACATTCTCAGAGGAGAAATATAGAGTGGTAAACAATCCATAGGGAGAGGACAAATGAGAATATGTCCCCAGATATGAATGCGCCTATAAATCATAAAACTGATGTTCCAGCCCATAATAGCAATAACCCAAAGATGTTCTAAAAAAATGTGACAACATAATTGAACCTCTTTAAGCATGTATGTAATTGTTTACCTTTCTCCCGATCATTCGACCACCAGCTGAATGAGCAAAGTAGATGTTGTAAAAGTGGCAAATGAATGCTTGAGGATCCTTCACGGATAATTCCTTAAGATATTGTGCATAGGTAAGTCCTGGAGAAGAAGGTTCAGGAATAGTATAACCTTTCTCCTTGAACCACTCCAAATCTTCTTTCAAACTTTCAGACCTTTCCAATCCAGTCTTTCTGAATTCAGCATCTACACAAGAAAGACAAGTGCATAGGGCATTTAACAATTCGATTTGAACATATATACCGACACCAAAATGTTAGTTGTAGATATGGTAGATGTAAAAGAATAGTACAACCTATATGGATAACAACAAGAAATACACTGAATTAGAAAAACCATGCTCAAAAAAATTGGTTACAATCAATTTATCTTCAGCAACAACAAGTCAAACATGAACGAATCAGGTGATGGATACTCTCGAATGACCTTGTTGTAACCCTGTCTATCCCACTTGTACCCACATATATAATTTCTCAACAGGTCAAAACTTGCCTTCATTCCCAAAATACTATGTATGATCATTTGCACACAATATTAGCAATAAAAAATAAGGGAGACCTCATGAAGATCACAATATGGGCACACCAAAGCAAAACAAAAAATCATGAAATGAAATAGCCAAAGACAGGAGCAGAGACTCGTGAATTAAACAACAAAAAGGGCAAAGATTCACCACAGTTCACTTGGTAACCAGCATGGCACTGATTAAGGAATTGAAAGAAGAAACAAATTTCTCCTTTCAACTCCTTAAGAAGAGACACTAGTTAGCATTTGTCTATCAATATAGCAACAACTGTGAATTGCAACTCATGATTAGTTGGAGTTAAACAAGCATCACATAAAACTCGTGCAACTCGTAGAACAGAAAACCACACCGCAAGACACACATCAGCCCCAAGAATGACCTCTCAATCAACACCACATATCAGCAGCACATCCAAAACAAACAAAAGAAAAAAAAAAAAAAAACCCGAACCTCAAATATTACATTAAAAGGCACACGAAAAACAAAACCATTTTACTAAAATATCCAAGGAGAAAAGCGACACTCACAAGAAGGATGAGGAGCCTCTTGAACGATGTCTTCTAACGTGTCGTAAACGACCTTACTATCCACAAGAAACTTGAGGTACCCTTCAACAGTTGGGTCCCACTTGGTAACGGCTTTCTCTTCGGGTTGTTTCACCTCCTTCTCCCCCTCCTTGGCCTGGTCCCTGGTGTGCAGCCTCATCGCCACGAACCTCATCTCCTCCACGAAGCCCTTGGACTCCCCCTTCTTCTTCGGCGTCTCAGCCGTCGCCGCCGACACAATAACCGCCTTTCTCGGCATGATAGCCCGGACCCCTCGAACTCCCGCTGGTAACTCCGTTGGCAAGAAAAGGGAGCGTGATTGATGAGGCGGCGACACCAAACGGGGCTTAATATACAGCAATTGGGTCTGCGAGACAGCTATTAGTGACGCCATTGGAGATAGTTGAGTGCACGAAAACGTTGATGTGAAGGCGCAGCAGAAGAACGGGCACGCTACTTGTGAGTGAGTGTGTGTGTGTGTGTGTGCGATACAGAGATTAAAATAAGAAGAATGGATGATGCAGTAATCTTCAAGAAAAAGCGATGGATTCCGAATAATAATAAATAAAATATAAAGAAAATAATAAAATAATGATGTTGATTGGTGCTTTAAAATATTGAATGAAGGACGATTGTCGGAGATGTCTGGAGATTTGAATAAACACCCAAACTTTCTATGTATCTGCCTTCTTCTTACGTTCCACTCTTTCATTTTCCTTTAAAAACACAATTACTCTTTCCTTTTTCTTAATTATATTACTTATCACTCATATATTAATATCTTTTTTTATTTTTTTTATAAAGCAAAACAATTACCACACAATAGAAAATAACAACAAGATTTTAACTCTTTAAAATAAGAAAACTTAATTAACAGAAACCCTTTTTAATTATATTAAATTTAACGTCACTCAGATAAATTATATATATATATATATATATATATATATATATATATATATATATATATTTGAGTGAAAGAGAGATTGGTTGTCCGTTTGAAATGGATTCTAGTTGCCAAAGAATTCAGTGAGATTTTCATATAAACACGCAAATACACGTATTTGTTTTAATTTTATGCTTAAATTGCTTTTCTTATCTCAATATTCATTTATTATATTTAATTTTTTTTCACTGTGGATAAACAGTTTAATTTTGTTTTCATTATGTATTGTTTTGTATAACTATAGGTCAAATTGGTTTGTTCTTTTTTAAAATTGAATTTTTAAAATATAAGATATTAAAAGAAGGTGAAGGAAAACAGTCCACCTGGATGTCGTGAAGGCTAAAATAGAATCACAGAATGTTTTCATGTGAAGACTTCACAAAGAAACAAAGTCTGATCATCTCCTTAAAAAATATATAATGCGAAGCTTAGAAAGGGTGAATTATTTTTAAGAGATTAATCTTTTATTAAAAGCTCTTTTGGAAACAAGTCTATTTGAGAACCTGAAAGCAATTAATTTCGAAATCAAGATGAATTAAGATAGCAATAGAAAATATAATACAACAAGAACAATATAAGAAAGATAGAAAAAGAAATGAGAAAGATTACACAATATTTATATTTGTTCATATGAGCATTTAATTTTAATTATTCAATTTTAGAACCAAAATCTATATTATTCTTATATGTGTTTATTACCAGCACTCAAAACAATAAAATTACAATATATTACTCTTATGCTTTATTCGTTTGAGCGAATAGTTCTGTGCATATAGATTGACGAGGATGAAAATGAAAAATATTTTATGTTCACATAATTTGATTTGAAAGTAATATTACGATTTGTGAGATTGTTCACCCATTTCATCTCACATACCAAAAGGAATTTGAAGGAGTTTAGACATTTTTATAATATTATTCATACACCTTTTAGATAACTTAGTAGATAGTGATGTTTTTGCATGACCCAATTTTTTTTTCTTCTAAAACTGAGTGCTCATAATAATAATAATAATAATAAAATAAAATAATAAAAAAACATTTTATAAAAAAAAATTCATCAAGATATAATTTCCAGTATGAACTTCGATAATATTAAAAGATTTTATCATCATTTTCTAAACTGATACTAAGAGACAATTATATTCGAATCAAATTAAATAAACTTACAACATTTTGTTAATTTTATGAAATAAAAATCTTAAAATTACCTTTATTTTTGCCTACCACACCTTTATATAGATGACAATACTTACCAATGACAATGTGAGACAAACCTACAACAAAAAAATACGAAAGGAGCTAACTTGCATAGTCAAATTATTTAAACTTCCAAAATCTAACAGCTCTAACAGAATGCATAGTGCATATCTTCTAAATAACCTATTCATTCACATTTTTTTTATAATTCATCAAAAAGTTGCTCGCTCATTGACCTCCAATTGATTGATCCAAAAACAGTTATTGAATGTTTTAATCCAACTACAAACAAGCTAGTTGAAATTTTCTAATTTAGAAGATATAGATATTTTCTAATTTATTTTCTAACAAATTAATTTTAAAAATCATAACTACATCTTTATAATAGAATTATTCAAGTTTCTGTATATTACAAAAATGTATAGCTACCAAAGCATAAATTTAGCTTTTCATTTTACAAAAACAAGAATGCCAAAACATGTTTACCATCCCAGTTATATATTGACATCATAAACAACATTCAATCTTCAGTACCTCAACATATCACAGAAAATACAAAATATAGTGGAGACCAAACCTGAAACTAATCTGTTACCCTATAAAAGGATAAATCAAATTTATCCCTGAAACCTTAAGACCAAATTGCTGCAACAGTTGTAGCTTTTGCTTCGTAGGAAATATTTCTATTTATCAGCTACGTCGTCTAAAATTTAATGGCCACTCAGGGGACTTTTGTCGATTTGCCATTCCAAGACGACTTTTAAAGTGCATCCATGCTTAAGTACAATAATTCAGAAATAGAACTAAAATCTCAGCATATACACAACAAAAAGTGTGAAGTTGTTTTCTTACAGCTTGAACTAAATTCTGTGAAACTACTTAGAACTTACATAATTTACAGCGCCCAAGCAGTTAATTTAAGGGAAGCAAATTTTTAAAGACATTTAAATCATTTTTTGAATTGCAAGCTCTTTGGCAGAAGTTGCTAGTCTGCGGAATACTTTGAGATTGTGCCCTACTTTATCCTGAAAAGAAAGCATAATATAATTGGTCAATTAGGGTAAACCAGATTTCAACTAAATACATGACAATCTAGCAGATAAGGCCATATTCAAGAGGTTGATTTTAAACCATCGGAACATTAAGAAGAACTATACCATACCTCACCCAGCAACTCAAGTCGCTCAAGGGTTGGGACTAACTTTCCACATAACAAAGAAACGTCTTGTTGTGCATCATACTTGGAACCATATGTAATTGCTTTTGTAAAGGTTGAATCAAGCGCAGCAGAACTGCCAGAAGATTACAGAGAAAGATTAGCCTAGAGAATCAAAGATCATTATAGGGCTTTGTATAATTTTCCTTAAAGTTCGGCCATATAGCATTTAAACTTCACGAACCCAACATTTTATCTTGTTAGATATTAGTTGTATTTATTAGAGAAACATAGTGCCTATGCTTATTATGTTATTTTTACATATTCATTTGTATTTGAGCTTAGCCCACATTCTTATTATTATAAATACATTACCCTATGTGTATGCAAAGACACACAAGGGAAATTAATCCCATAGATACTTTTTTAATATATTCACATATCTAATTTCAGTTAACATTAACATTCTTATCACCTTTCCAACTTAAAGCCTCACCTCTCTTGAAGATGGATAAGGATGATATTTAGTATATGTTCGGAGAGTGGGAGCAACAAAATGATTAGCTGATCCCTATTAGCAACAACTCGACACATTTCTACCATTGCAATGTACCTCCTGTAAAAAAATTTAAAAACGATACAAAGAATGTAATGGATAAATGAGAAAGATACTAGAAAATAGGACAACATGAAGATGAACTCAATTAAAGACCTCAGTTAAATGATTAACCTTTTCTGTATGTTATCTGAAGATGAAACAGTGTCCTGCCGGACACACACATTGATGATTTCATCCACTTCCTGCCTTGACAGTTCATTTATGTCTCGGATCTGCAGATGTGCGAATAAGGTGTTCTTTATACATCCATATTAAAATGGCAATAATGTAGACAAAATTAATTGTAAAAGATAAAGAGATAAGTTTCTTTGCATTTTCACCTTATTCAGCAATACGGATTTCTCCTCAGCTGCCCTTTCAAGAGCAGTTGTAACAGAAGAAAGAAGGGAATTGAGCAAGCTCAATGTAGGTTGTTGAAGTTCAACAGAAGTAGGGTAACTGGACGAGGCATCTGAAGGCTGAGACAGAAAATTACAAGAGAAAACAAATTTCTGTTTAGAGGGAAAAAATGCACATACACAAGCTGAATGGGGAAAATAGCTCAAGGACAATAAAAACTGCCTATTGAATGTATAATATACCTGCAATCTCAGGGATTTCTTTATGACTAGAAAATATAAATACGAGCTCAGGCTGTAGCACAAATTAAACATCCGTAGTTCTGAATTCCTCTGATTCTGATAATTCAATACGGCAATATCACCATAAGATTAGGATTAATAATACTATGTATACATAATGTCAAATATAAATACTCTTTACCATAACCTAACATTAATTAAGAAAACTACAAACTCACCTCAGGCGATACTCTTGATTGAGCAAAACTAGGAATCTTTGAATCATGTGAGAAAAGAGCACGCATCATACCAAAAAGCCCTTGAACAAAACCATACCCGTCACTCTCTTCGTAAGGCCAAACCTAATAAAAATAAAAAATGTAAAGTAACAACAAAAAGAAACGACCACAGCTCCGTAAGTAGAATTCTGAAGCCTCTTGCAGCTAGAACTAGGATGGTGTTACCATTGTGCATGGAATAAAAAATCACGCTTTACCTTATATATAAAAGGTAAAGTTCTCAAAGAATTCAATTAAACAGTAACTTACGTAAATGTAATATTGTTTGACTTCACCTACACTAAGTCTGACAAGCTACCATCACACTTGCAGTAAAAGGTTCATAAATATACAGAAATAATTGAACAATACCTTGCTAAGAATACCAACAACTAAATTGATCTGCTCCATTCTTAGCTCATCTGCTTCAGCAATGTCTAAACGGAGAACCTGATCAAAGAGTGATTGATGCCCTTTGACAAAATCAATTACCTCACGAACAATTTTATTCTTCACCTATATCATACATCAATGCAACAAAAATTGGATTTCCATTTAAATAAAATACATTCACAATTGAAATAATCATAAAACTTCCCTGGCAGGGAATGTGGTAACATGATTGATTCCCTAATAGGGTAGCGAGAAAAATTCATAGAAACCATCATATTAAAAATATTGTAAATGGAGCACAAAAGCCAACCTCCAAAAAGTCAGATGTATCAACCAAGGAAGTTAGTGAAAACACTAATCTCATGACTGGAGTTATAATCATCCGTTGTCTATCAACATCCACAGTCATATCTCTTCTATGTCTTGTCTCAACCCACCTTAAACTTCCCTGCAGATTCTTTACTGTTCAGTTACCCGAATTAAAGTAGATGAGGCATTAACAAGAAAAATTTCCCTAACCTGTAAATTGATTGCCTTGCCAGATGAAAGATGCTCCAATATGCCCATGGAAAACAGTACCTGTGCTCCAGACTTCCCATACTTGTGGCTGATTCTTAGTAGTAAAGCAAGTTCAGCCTCAAAAGTGCATGCCCTCTGTAAAGAGTCCAGTGAAAAACTGCCGCCATCCTTGAACCAGACATAAATGAATCAGTATTATTTTTTCCAACGTGGTTCAAGAGCACAAGGCCTTGTATTAATCCACACAAAAATACCATAGTTCCAATGTGGGACTCATTAGCACACCATGCAAATGTTTCATGCTCTTAGTTCCGTTTCTTTAACTTTGTTCTTTCGTTCCTTTTCTTTAACTTTGTTCTTTAGTTCCTCTTCTTTAACAATAATCTTTTAGTTCTCGAGGATTTTTCATCCTCATGCTTTTGACTTTCTCCTCTCTTTCTTAAAGAAAAATTCTTGGTGGACATTTGTTTCACTCTTGATTTTGCATTTTCGGAAGTATTATACCAAAGAATGTTATTCCCAATGACACCCATGTCCGTAGTAATTTTATAAAAAGAATATTTTTGAAAATTTAAAATAAAAATAAAAAGGTAAAAGAATGTCATGGGAATAAGCAGTTCTTGTAGATGATAACTTTCATTCCCATAAGAATGAAACACTCACTCCCTTGTCAAGGGAGCACAAACTGCTTAAAACCTGCGTGTAATTCTTTTGAAAAATATATATTCAAAACTACCTATCATTTGTTTCTCACCTGTTCATTTGCCGCTAGGTTGAGGAAATGGCTTCAAAGCATTACTGACCTAAGACTAGAACCTACTAGCATTAAGACAATTATGCAACTTCATTGAAATTGCAGTAATTTGGTGCTGAGAATGATGCTTTCTGCTATTATTAATAGCAGAGATTTGGCATATTAAGAACAGAATTTAGTTTGAGGGACAACAAACTCAACACCAGCATATCAAAAAAGAATTTTCACCAGAGTCTTTCTGGTTCTTTGGAAACAGGGTAACATGCATTCCATTATTGATGAATTCAAAATTATGAAGGCCCTTTCGTTCTTTTGCAGGCCAAGGAAATCACATATGATTATTCAGATAGATTGGAGGATGGATCAAATGTGATACGGATGGGGCATACTCAAATCAAGGGCATAGATCAGTTTGTTGTAAAATCTGAAATTTCAGCCTTTGAAACAGTTTATGGAAATTCTACAAAAAGGATGGAGAACTCTTTGGATTGAGACTCATTACTTGCTTAATGTGAAACATTGGGCCTTGGAAGCTAACAAATTGCTTAATGTTTGAGTCCATGACGAGTGTACACTTCAAAATTTCCCATACTTTCAGGGAGAGAAATAGGTGTGGTGATGGTTTGACAACTTACGGATTGAGATCTGTTTTACTGTACCTACTTGTATTGTTTCTGACTTTTGTTGGGATAGGCGTGATCTTCTGCCCTTTTTAGTGGGTTTAGTTTGCCACCACCACCACTTTTTATTTCATTTCCCTCTAATAATATTTCTAAGAATGAAGTAGATAATTGGTCCAAGTTGTAGAGCTAACCTAGCTAGTTTGCAACTTGTATAGTGAGTATAGCCAATGTAGTCAAAATCAAGATCTTACTCAAGATCGGAAAGGAAAATATAAATCATAAATAGAAGGATCAGAATATAGTAACATGGATTATAAGATCCTACAAATTTTATGAAATTTATATTCACACAAAAAATCATTATGTCACTCAAAATTTATAACTGAACTTCATAATATATAAAATAAAATAGTACATCATCATTCAATAGCTGAAAAAAAAGTGAAAATTTGTGTATTTTGGGGATGGAAGAACGGCAGTCTAAACACGTTTTAATGAAGGGAGAGCAGGGGTTTTCACTTGTCGGAAGAGAAGAGAGGGAGTCACGTTGTGGCAGTTTTTCTCAGTTATAGAAGGGAGGGAGTCACTCTTTTATTTTATCAATGAGTGGCAGCTTTAACAGTCACTCTCTTTTTCGGATGCAACAAGGCTGTTTCTAGAGAGGCACCTTTTTTTGTTATTCTTTGGGTGCAGTAACAGTTTTAAGCAATTGGGCTTAAATGGGCTAAACTTTTTAGGTTAGTGAACAATTTCAACCCATTAAGAAAAACTCTAGAGCTGTTTCCCACCACCCCTAACGAAGAGTTTCACAGCGAGGTCACTGTCGAGGCCGCCACTGATAGATAATTTGACGCTATGAGTCGCTGCCGTGAGTCTCTGTTCATAGAGGTGTCGCCGCTGAGAGAAGCACAGCCACGAGCTCTGTCCAGTTCTCCCTCACTGCTGCGAGGGACTGCATCGCAAGAATCACCACTCCTACACAAGTTACGATATACAATGACGATCCACTACGATCGCGAGTTTTAAGTGAAGCAAGATCAATGAGGGAGTGGAAGATCGTAGACTTGTACAATCTTTTGTTCTGGATCACGATTTTGACTACCATAATTATAGCACTCTTTGCTTTGATTTAAAAAGAGATCTTCAAGATGAGAATAATTATTCTTATCCTCAGATTCCTGGGAAATAGGGATGACATGAAACAAACAGTTCCATTGTTTATAAAAACAATTGCCAAACATGCCAGCATTCAACAGTGGCCCATGTTACATTAGATACATTTTAAATATGAAATTTGTCTAAAACCTAAATACAATATAAATGAGCACAAATGACAGCATACATTGTAATAACAAGTTACCAAGCACACCAGTGATAACTACAGGACACATATAATGAATTGCTACACCAAGTAGGATAAAGATAAAAAGATATCCTATTTATTATTGAAATTTCAAATCAGAAATTTTCCCTCAATACAAAATGGGTGAAACCACTTAAATAAAACAAAAGTATAACAATATTACAAAAACCAAAATAACCATTAAAAGAATTGTGTTAGTTCCCTTGGGAAAAGGAATAAACAGTCTACAATTGCAGAATCAAAAACTGCCAAGTTTCAAAATAAATGCAACAGATTATGGTGGAAAGAACAAGCACCTGATTGCAAACATTGCTAATGGCTGTAAAGCAAGACCTTAAAAATCCCCTGCTCTGAAGTTGGCTCAAAAAATAGCGCTCGTGATCTATACTAATCAGTGCATCAAGAACATAAAGTGATATTGTCTTTCCAGGCTCACTACCATGCGTAGCATCTTTAATGACCTACAATTTTAAATTAACTAAAGCTGTAAATAATTGACATAAGAATAATGAATAGAAACAGACTCTGAAAAAGTAATGCTAAACAGATCAATGATAGCACATGGAAGCAAGAAGCCTATAACACAATATCTTCTTGGGGAAACATATTTCAGCAGTCTAATGTGAGGATGGAATCTCAACTAAAACTAAAACTGACAGTTACACTACAGATAATAAAAACGCATACCTCTCATTATGTTGAAATGTACCCTTGTTTCATTTTATTTTAAAAAAATAATAGTTTTCAATAGACATTTTCGGAAAAAAAATGTATATATCAGTGTCAAAAGTAGATTCAATAAAAGTGTATTATATCTCGTTGGATACATTGTACAATTTCTTAGAAAGTGGACTTTAAGTTTAACTTAACCTCACAAAATCAGTTTAATAAGGTGAGACATCTTATAATTTGACCATATCTATAGTTGATATTAGATCTTCAACACATTCCTTTACAACAAGGGCAGGACATTTCAAGTGTGATGTATGCAAAGCCATGCAAGGCTACTACAATAGGAAATTACCAACATGGGCTATAGGCTACAACATGTCCAATTTCATTTAAAAATTAATTGGATTAAGTGAAGCTGCCCAACAGATGTATAAGCCGAATTTTAAGAATAGAAGGTGATGTGGGACTTCCCAACATATATCCTACAAGCATAAGCACGATCCTTTCTCTATCCCATGCTAAAATTGGACATGTTGTGTCCTGAATAATAATGTATATAGAAAAGAAAAGCTTAGTAAGAGTAGCAAATAACCAAATTCAAAATGCTCTGAGCTTCTTTCCTCAAAGTTGAAAAGTTTGCATGAGCCAGTTCTGCTTGTTCATTGTCAATCTGGGAAAAATAAAGTAAAAGTTGCAATGAATTTTTTTAATCTGCCATCAAATTATAGTATTGCTTTTGTAAACAATTCAAGAAACTATACCTTTGGGAGATCAATATATTCATTGTCTTGTTCATTGAGCAGCAAGAATTGAAGAACTGTTGATGGAACATCAGGATCAACCACATTTTGACAATACTGGAAATAGCTAAGAAGGAAAGCATATTGACTGTACAAAACATGCAAGTGTAAGTTTGCAAATCAAAATCGTGTACAGCCACACCACCAGAATTCGTTACTGAAAATGAAACATACCGTCTCCTAAGGGCTTCAGAAGATTCATTTCTAAGAATTGCCATAATAAGCTTAAACAATATAGTAAGACAAGCACCGTTGGATAATTGCTTCACCACAATGAGATCAAGGCACGTGATATTATCAGAACTAAGACTACCAGGGAACAAAAATCTTTCATCTCGCAGCTTAGCCATGCATGTCAATGCTACCTGAGAAATTTCACATTATATAAATATAAATCAGTCTGTCTGAAAAGATACAAATAACAACAGAATGACTCAAATTGTTGAAGAACACATCAACATTTCCAGATGATAAAATCACATATTGCAATATTTACCTGGGACAGTATGAATGCCATCTTCAATGAACAATCCTGAGAAGCAGAAGCACTAAGAGACGCATCAAGGACCCTGCCAATACAATTTAGCAGTTACATAAATTGCACAAACAATGAGAAAATCAAGAATGACAAGTTAAAGCTTTTGCTTTTTCACTAATGAAGTGTAGCAACTCACTGGAAAAGAATTTCAGTTCGATCTTCGATCATTATTAATCTTCTAGAAGCAGACACCTTAACAAAATAGCACAATGTTAGAGAATGTACATAATAAGACAAAGACACTACCTAGGTTGGAAATGTGAATCAGATTTCCCACTGTTTGAAAGCAATGTATGGCTATAGATTAACTCATTAAAAATTCAATGGGGAAACATTTTCCTTTGTTTCATCAGTTTTTTCTAATTTGTATTAGACAGGTCTCATGCTCCCCCTCCACTGCCTTACTTTGTCATTGTTCCTCATAGTTATTCACAATGCGCACCACCACACCTCCTACCAGCCCCATGAGGGAGAAAAGAGAAAACAAAGCCAGAGAGGAAAGCGGATCAATGTTTTTTCATTGGTTTCACAATAGCTTTCATGTAGGGCGAGGAAAATTTGAAGTGGGTGGATTGCTGTTGTTTAAAACAGTGGAAGTATTTGCAGGCAGGAGCAAGATGGGTTTTATGAAGGATGCAAAAGAAGAAAGAACTTTAGGCCACAGTTTGAGGATGTGGAAGAGGGAAAGAAGAGCAGTGAGAAAGAAGGAAGCATGGGCAAATTGGGGGAACAAATGGAGAAATCGAAATAGAAAGATCTGCACCTCAACAATCTGAGACCAGGCTGTCAACATATGAAGTTGTGCAGCTTGTTCCTCAAGATTTTTATTGTATTTCCAACCCCATCTAAGCAACTGTTGAATTGTCTCACGAACATTATTTAGCTCAACTTCATTTCCAATGTTGCTTGCCTGGGAGTAAGCTGAATTGTATTTCTGCAACAAGAAAATAGATTAAATTTCATAAAAAATATTAAAGAAAAACTACAATTCAAGGAATAAAGATCAAAGATAATATTTTCAATAACAAATTATTAATATTTAATAATTGGACAATAGACCAACCTGCCAAAGTTTGTCGTGGAAAGCAGCCAGGTCAATTAGCCGATCACCTCTCTCAGAATAATAGTACACACCATCCTTTCCAGAATTTCCAAGTATGTCTTCCGCCTAAAATAATTTTCACCCAAAGGCAGGCAAGAACGAGATGAAAATGTAAAATATCATCTCGATTTTTTCCATACATAAAATATAGATTTACTATGTTTTAAGGACTAGTATCCCACCGGCAAGTCATATTTCATTCCAGCCACAATATCTGAGAGCTGAGAAGTGGAATCTGGACATCTAAACTGGATGATTTCAAGCAGTTCAAATACCTGAATTTCAAAGAGAATTTAGAAGTAAAGCATAAGATGGGAGTTTAAAACGAAGAATAGTATGATTTACAATGAATTTCTTATTACGTGGGAACTATCTCCAAGGTTTAAAATGTATAATGCACACTATGTACGCAGACTCTTAGTAGACTGCGTCAGAATTATCTCCAAGGTTAGGACTAAATTAGAGCAACTTCCTAAATACTATGCACGAAAGTGAGATATCTGGTCAATTTGATCAAAAAGTGATTGGGGTCATTATAAAGATATATCAATTAGAAACGGCAGCATGCATTCACACAATTTTCTATCAGTGAACAATCTTTCCACCAATAGTTTTCACCCTAGTAACTATCCAATTATAGATGTCTTCTTGTAAAACCTAAATATAAGTTATGCAACCACCCTTCCCTTCCACAACACTTTTCATGGCACTCAATTATATGTTACTCTAATCGTCAATACTTTCTCATTAATCTTGTAAAAGATAAAAGACCTTTTCGTTATAGACCCATCGATAAATCAGAATTTACTTCTTTTACCAGACTCCTTCCGTAAATGTTCTCCTCTCTCTAAGTATTCATAATCATAAAATCATGTCATTTTTAAATCAATAGTATCCTTCCTAATTTAGAATACTTTGAGCAAACCCTAAAAATCTTCCCAAAGCATGCCTTTCAAAAGTGGTTTTCATCCTACTTGTGATGCATATGTACTGATGAATATTGATAATATCCCTGCACTAATTAACTTTCAAGACACAATTTTGCCCTTGATCATTTTACAATCACCATCCTTTCCTTTCAATCCGCATCCACAATAACACTCACGTTGTTCTGTCATCCATCTTTTCCTGTGTACCAAAGTTTAGATCCTGTAGTGTCGAGGACATTAGTTTTCTCTCCAACTCATTTACAACTTTGTCCCCAATCCATTTTAAATTCAAAGTACTCCCTTTCCAATCCTTAACCATAATAATAGTCATGCATTCTTTGATGTAACTTTTCCTCTAACCCAAAGTATAAATAGAGTCAAGCATATTAGTTTTTTTCTCCAACCCAATTTAGTTTGGCAAAGACAAGAAGTGATGTTAATCCCCCTCTGAATCATCATGTTCACCACCTCTAATGGCTTACCCATAAAAGAACCAGAATTCCATGTATCAAACTTACTCAAGAACATTTGATCTAGCTTATTTACCAAAACTATCTGATAGGTTTAGTGGTAAAGTGTATGTTAGGAGAAATAAGGGTAACATGCAGTTATAACTGCCTAGGGGTTGGTGTAAACAGACTACTATATATAGTCTGTCTGGGGGGTTGTTTTGGGTAGTTTTTGAAAAGTTTTGTTAGTGTTAGTAAGGGAGAGACAAGTCCTCTCGAAAGACCTGGGCTAGTGATGCAGAGTGTGTTCGTGTTCTTGTTTCTTAGACAGACCAAGCCGTCTGGTTTTCCTAAGAGAACATCCAAGAACCTATCTTGGAGTTCTTACATTTCTAATAAAAGTCTGGATACCAAGCTCATTTAAAACTACATTCAAGCATTGGCTTAATGGATCTAGCTTAATTAACAAGTGTTATTTCCATGTAACAACCTACCATGTTCATACATATTATTTGTCCCAAATGATCGATGATTGGGTTGTAGATGAATTTTACATTTGTTATCCAGAATATAATATGACCCTTCCTATTTTCTATATCATTAAATTCATCCATATCCCCATGATGACCCTTTAACTATCACTAGGCCAAGATGTTTCAATTATCCATTGTTCTGTCCCGCTCATTCACCATTTAACTCTCATAATTCTTCTCAAGTTATGCCATAAATGACAACATGATTCCCTACATCCACCGACAACAAGAAAAATAAGCATATGAGCCTATCACCCATGACTCAAGAACCCAACAATAAAGTTCACAGATATGTTAGCCCATAATATCAAGGGAAATGTAATAAATAATAAAGAATCCAAGATATGCATGTGATGTGATATGTTAGCCCATAATATCAAGGGAACAATGAAGCATGTAACTATCAGTACCTTACTCTTGCTGACAGTTCCTAGAGCAGCATTTTGAGAAGTATCATGACGCAAAAATGGATACATGGTCTGGCCCCCACCAACTTCGTTGATACCATGTGAAAAAAGATAAGAGAGGATTGTCTGACATGCCTCTCTATGATTGGAGCTACTAACATCACCAGCGTGTAGTTCAACAGCTAAGAGTTTCAAGAGCCATGCTCTCTGGGAAAGCAATGAAACAAAACACCTATATCAAACCCAACCGTATAGGCAAACTGTATAGTTTGACATACTTCATTTCTATTCCTTCCCAGAAATTAATATCATTCAGGCAAAAATATTAAATAGACATCAGAAATGTAAATATGAAACAACACATGGATAACATGTTCAATGAAGATGCATCGGATTTCATTTTTATGTGCTTCTACAGTTGTGAGGATTTGGAAAAAAAAAATTAAAAGAATAACAATTGGAAAGATGTTTTCTTGTTATTGTTAAATCAAAGTATCTCGAACTAAAGGATTATATGCCACCATGCTGATTAGGAGTCAAGTGGTTTCAGGTTTTGATGGAATTAATCTTCGTAGACTCAGTATTAACTATTGAACACGGTGTGCTAAGTTGATTTTTTATTTGTAAGTCAAACATGTCATTCAAAGTTGAGTAAATAAAAGTGCTATTTTCTTAAAAACATCTAATGTCATGCATTAATACATCTTGATTAAGCCTCAGAGATCAACATAAAAGTAATATTGGGTTCACTTGTCATTACTGGAATCCATGAAAAATGAGATTAATTCCAAGTCTTAATTCAATAGATTGAAAGTGCTTATCAACGCATGATAATAACAAAGAATCCAAAAGGTGTGTCCAGCAGATATAGTTCTATTCACATGTATTTGTCTTGTGCTGATCTAGTTTCGAAAAACTCACTTGTTATTCCCACCACACAACAGCCACTTTTGTTTGGAACACCTTGTTTCAAACATTTTACAAAAATTGGCAGCATCCTACAAGTTTTAAATGAATTCTAAATTTACAGATGACTTGAAGGAGAAAGTACAATGAAAAACCTGATGAAGTGAACTGTTACGAAGCGACTGATTATTATTCCTCTTAGGAAGCGGAGCTACCCCAATTGTATCAAGGTGCTGCATTTTAGCAAGGAATTTTGAGCAATAATCATAAAAAACTAGAAGGAGAAAAGGTAATCAAATAAATCAAACAGAATGTCAACCTTAACAAAGAATTGGTACTTTTTATTCGACAACAGATCCATTGTTGGTACACATGTTACTGGATCTACACACAATTCATAAAGGAGCTGCATCAATCAAAATGTCAGAATCCTTTCAAAAAAAATCACAAATAACTGGGGAAGATGTAAAAATCCCAACTCTCTCCCGTATATTAAATGTAGTGTGCATTAGATAAACAACATCTGACCTGAAAGCAAAACTCGTGAAGTAATGCATTAACATCAGGCTTCAAAAGCTCCTCCAGAATATCAAGAATAACCTTCAAGCAACTGCAAATAACATTAGAAGGGAAAAGTTACAATCTGCAGAATAAAATTATTAAGCACCATGAAATAAAAGACAAAAACCTGTAATAAAATTTAGGCTGTAAAATTGTTCGTTCAATTGGTGTATCGAGATCAAATTTAAGTAGCAAATGAGTGATATTTGGAGCTGGCCGGCTGATATTGTCAATTAGAAGCTGAAACATAGAAGGCAAATGCAAACAAAAACCATTTTAGGAAGATTATACACTAGGAAAGAGGAAACAAAACAAAAAGTTGATAGTAATGAGGGCCAACTTGCATAATAAGAATGCCTGGATCATCACTGCTATTTTCAAGATTTTGAAACTCTTCTGACCGTAACTCAAGGCACGCTGCATAATCTTCTATCAAGCTGTTTGAAGCATTGCATTTTAGCAATAGTTGAACAAGCCCACCCATACGGGAGCTGTCACTCAAAAAATCAAAATACAGATTAAGTAATGATATTCAGAACAGCAGAAGAACACAAAAAATTACAAATTCAAAATAAAAAAATGGAAAGGTATCTAAATGCCTTAAAATACTCATGATTTTGATGGAGGATTGCTGAACTTTTGGCTGAAAATCATATCTGACATACTCCAAAAGGGCCACTATTTGATTATGATCATGGGAGAGTATAATGTCCAATGGCTGCATATAGATTATCAATAAAAGACATTAATAAGTAGCTACACAATTCTAAAAAATAAGATATATTTAAACTAAGGAGCTACATACATAACACACCGGTACAAAAGATATTGATTTACTTTTAAACACAGTAAACGGTTAGTATCACTTCAAAATAACAGCATCCAATAGGACCAATATCCCAACCAAACCCTGGAAATCGATTGACACCACAAAATGAATGTTAATAATTCAATAGACAAATACAAAATCATGTATAGATAGTGAACCAGATCACCTTGACAATGCCTCCACACACTAATCAGTAATTTCTTTAGAAACTCAAGCAAGAGAAGATGATGAAACATGCAACTTTAAATCTATCTATCAATACATACATACAACTCCCGAATGAGTGTGTGTGTGGGAAGCATCTTGTTGAGAAGCTGTTTCTATAGCACGTATCTGACTAAACCAGCTATCGCCAGTGTTAGAATTGAGGTGTTACAGTCCTACGGATGTTCCTTCCACTTTCTATCACAACTTTCTTACAACTAATAATCTCTGGCACCATGGATCTTTCAGTGTGTCTCATTTGTTCTTATCCATAGTAAAAACAGGAAAAAACTTGATCCTAGAGCTTTAAAATTGATGTGTACGCACACACCCGTGAAAACAATTTGATGTGTACTATTTAGAAAATTGAGTTACCTGGTATAGAGGAAGCCAATAATCAGAAAGAAGTAAATCCTTATCAAAGATAAGGATTATAATTTCAAGGGAAAGCTGCACTGCATTCTCTAAAAGCTTCCCATATAATTGACTGCTGCGTTCAGCAATAACAGAATTCACCCCTGGAAGAAGAATACTCATTATGTTCCGAAAGGCAGTTTTTCCACTCATGAAATCCTGAAACATATCAAATTATTTCATATCAACTGGTAAAATTAAAGCTATGAAATTCCCAAGAGCACAATAATTTTCACAGTGCTACATTTGCTGAATATTTCATAATGAAAGCTATAAAACTCCCAACAGCCAGTAAATTTGCTCGGTTGATAGTTGCTCATTAATCATAACTACACAAGTACTGATCTATCAATCTCAAAGTTATGAGACTCGTTATAACATATCATACAGCTAACAAATCCAAAATCCATGATGATAATCATCAGTGTTGAGATATTATTCAGTCACTTTTCAGTTTTAATTTTGTATTCCTTATTTCTTGCCCTTTTAGTAATCTTAGATAGCCAATATGTATGTTGATTGTTGTATTAGATAGCTGTAACTGCTCTAAATTTGTTAGTATAACAGCACTGAGAAAAATGCCTTTCAGTTAGTTAGATAGTTGGTTAGATATCTCACCCAATATAACGGGTATTTTCCATATCACTTATAACTCACTTCTTAACACGGTATCAGAGTCCGATTCAAGCCTATCCTAACGATGTTTGTTGGACATATTGTTTCACTCGCTATCGGATCACCCATTAATGTCTAGTTTCATGCTCGAGATGTATATACCTCGGCATGAGGAGGTGTGTTGGAAGTCTCACATAGTATATAAGTTGGTGCAAACCTCACCTTACAAGCTGGTTTTGTAAGGTTGAGTTAGACTTAAAATCTACTTCTTAACAATAACATGAATTTAAAATAATTTCATCAATCTATTTTCTCTCATTTTTCCAATTTCTATTGGACAGATCATGCAATGCAATATACAATTTTCTAATACATACATTGGAATAAAAAAAACTACAGCCATGGCCCATATGTTTAATACACCATAACAAGACAACGAGGAGCACATACTTTGAGCAACTCTAGGACTGGGAGCTGTGTCTGAAGTGGTGATGATTCTTTAGTTGCTGTAAGTCGTGACTGATCAATTACACCCTCATAGTCCTCATCCTTGATGCCATACATGCTCAAAACCCTGTCAATTTGTGTTAATGAAATAACATTCTAAGTCTATAATCAATGGTATATACCATAGCTTGCTCATAGTTTTGCATTATAGAGATCAGTTTCAATCAAATTAAAGACAGAAAAGTTATGTTGGTGTCTCAATACAACTCAAATAACTGTGAATAACAAAAACCAATCTATCCAACAATCAATACAACCTATATCAAAATAAACAACAGAGATATATTCTAATTATTTCTAGAAAAACGAAAACAGAATCACTCACATGTGAAAATGTTTAAGGCAGGCACCAACCAACTGCCACTTTTCGCAAGGATCTGCATAGGCTCTTTGAGGAAATGGCCCAAAAACATGATCATAGATGAACCTAAAGATTCCTATAAATCTGAAAAACGAAAAGTTTTTACACATTAAGAGCACAAGCAAGAAAAAAACATGAATATAAAATTCACTCAGATTTGAAATATACAGTGTACAGTACCTTCGCCCTCTGTCAGACAAATCACTTTCTTCTGCAATAAGAGCATTTATCAAATTAAGGAAAGATATTGTTGAAGGATATTGTTCTCTCCTTGCTTCAATTTCATTCAATTCAAATCGCATGTCATAAACCTGTCATATATTACAAGTTCATTTGTCCATCAGAGAAAGAGAAAGTAAACAATTGTGATGACAAAACAGAAGAAATGTAAGGGGAAATGGAAGAAACATATGAATAAAATGATAGCGATAACAAGTCAGATAATTTAAAAGAAAAGGATGAGCCCTAGTATATCAATTAATTTTTTAATATATTTTGTGGTTAGTTTACAGAACTACAGTTCAAACAAAAATGCAAAGCAAAAGAGTAAAAGAACAAGAGTCCAAAAAATTCTGGCTTTTCAATATACCAATAAACCTCAAGACCCACTAGGTCATTCCAGTTAACAAATATAAGAAAAATCATTCCTTGTTTTACAATACTTTTTAGAGGTACTTAGCATATAAACCCTTATCATTTTAAACTTTGACACTTCTTTGGAAAAGTTTATTTCCTATGAAACAAACTGTTCTCTTTCTCGAGCTCTTTTGATAGAAACTTGGTATCTTTGCCATAAAGAATTTAGAAGAACTCTCAAATGTGCAGCTAGGAAGAACTAACTATAGACCTGGGTACACTAGGGTTACCCTAGGAATAACAACATAGATTTTTTAAAGAGATATAACTTCATCGTGTCCTTCAAATGATAGCCTTACCCATGAATAGGGAATCCACTCAGTGCTGGCTCATTTTAGTGAAACTAACTACAAAGTGCCGAAAAAAGGGTTATGCAGAATACATCTCATGCATAATAGTCTTTAGTCCAGACGTAATCACAAAAACAAGGTCAACATGCCACCTCTAGTATCAACGCATGTAGCCTACCTGCCTAGCTCTAACAGAGCCCACTCTTTGCTACAGCCGTAGACAAGGTCAACGAGACCTCGCGAGCCCATTTTGAAGGATTGTAACATCCCATTTGGCTCCGATTGGTGTTTCTTGATTCTTTTGCCAAACATGTCTTTGTTTTGTGTTATTTATCGATGCTTGAAACAAAAGACTATAAGAAGGAACTTGATCGTCTAAGAACAATGATGGAATCAATGAATAAGTCATCTAGATCATATACCTGGTACATGGAATCTATGCCTTAGGGTACTTGGATTATTGATTCAAGGACAACTAATCACATGACCTCATTTCCTATACTCTTTGATTTGTATGTCAAAATGACTAGGGAACTCATTGCAGTTGCAAATGGACATAGTGTATCCATGTGCAAATATGGAAATATATCTATGAAATTAAAGGATTCTTATATGTCCAAAAACTGACCAACAGCCTTATCTTTGTAGAAAAACCTGCAAAAGATTTGAAATGTTCAATAACTTTTCCTCTTTCATATGTCTATTTCAATCAAGAGCTCGGCAGTAGGAAGATTATTTTAATTGCTAAGGAGCATAGTAGGTTATATAAGTTGGAGTCTAAGGTCCAAAACAAAACAAAAGGTCATAAGTCAACCAGCAACATTAGAAACATGGACAAATTCCCTAATATGGCTTCATCATATAAGATTTGGACATCCCTCGTTCAACCTTATGAAATCCATGTTACCTACTTACCGTGGAGTTTGTTGAGTCTTTCCAATGTAATATTTGCCAATTGCCAAAGCATCACCATGCATCCAACCCATTTACCTTAATTTACTATGATGCTTGAGGACCTGGCAGGAACATCATGGAACTACACCCACCAGTGCCCAAGAAACCAAATTTTCTCAGAAATGAAAAGATTATCCATCTCTCAATTTCCCTAATTATTATTACAGACGATCTGCCTTAATATTTCTATATCTAACCCCAACAGAGTATCAAATATCTACGACTAACTTACCAACACAAAAAACTAACAGATATCAACAACAGTCTTAAATATCTACAAGGATGCCAGCAAAAAAAATGTAACATCCAAATATCTTAAAATTGTAAGAATACAGAATAGAACAAGAACATTTTTATCCTAACTAACATTTCAAACAAGCCCATAGTTTCTAGAATAATTGGTTCACGTAGTTTTGAAGGAAAAAAATTCTAAGATGGTGATTACAGATTACTTCTTCATCAATCAGATATACCAACCTGAGTACCCATAGATTGTGGACTATTCTGGATATCAGGCCCAACAACTACTGGCAGATCATATTGCTCAAGGTAGGTCCAGATGCTGTCTTTCAGTATTGGAGAAACCTGAATAAAAGTGGTTATTGCATTCCTCAGAGCACCCTACATCAAAAAGTATTGTCTCGTTAGAAAATAAACCGTTCAAACACTTCCATTAGAAGTACAAACTGTAAACAAAATCAAGAACCTAAATATATTTTTACTTTCTTGTAAGAACATCATGATACAGCCATTTACCTTAAGATAAGGAGGCACATTTTCGTAACTAAGAAGCTTAAATAGTGGTTCAATATCAGGAAACCAGGTTCTCCTTTCTGTAGGATTCCCGTTTTCTACAACCTGTATATACAACAAATGCATAGTAAAAATCGTTGTTCCTCTCAATTGAATAAAAACTACAAAGGGAAAGGCACATGGAACAATGAAATGTTAGACACGCCACATAAAATAAGTTGAACCAAGGACCTTTTATTGAATATTTTTCCCCTCTTACTAGACTAGAGTTTACAGAGGAGCACACTTATATACTGTGCTAGAGTTAGTTAGACGTAACAAATTCAATAGAAAGATACATTTACAGCTGTCTATTAACTAACTTACCACTAACAGAATAACAAACTATTCATTATCATACATAACATTTGCACAAAACATAATTTATTAACTTCTATTTTGGCTAGGACAAGTTTGGGCGTCCAAGGGATTCAATATAAGCTGACACAAGAAAATAGATAAACTTGAACCTTCTTCAGAACATTTAAGTATGCCACAAGCGCTTTAGCATCCCCCTCCTGAATTTCAGGCCACATAGCTCCAGCAGTTTGAAGAGATTGTTTGAATTTCTCGTCATAAATTGTTAAGCATTCAAATAAAGTGCTCCATCCAATTGAGCGAAATGCTTTACCTTGCAGCAACTCATAAACCTTTGAAGCACCTTCTTGACTGCAAGCCTAGAAAGCAGTTTCCCAAAATTATGTCGTATAAAAATGGTTGAAAAGAAAACATAAGACACCATAGATAGTAAAAAACTTCATCCTCACCAAGGTGCTCAGCATATTCAAGAATGCCACAAGCGTGTGGAAATTTGTATGGTCCTCTCCAGCAAAATTTGCAAATGTCCACAATACATCATTGCCAGACAAGAGTTCTGGTTCTTTCTGATAACTTGACAACATTAAAGGTCATGTTTGAAAGGAAAAGCCTTAAAAATCAGCCAAGCACATTACTTTAATCTGATAAGCCTAAAACAATAATGCATCCAAACCCTATATAAACATACAACCACAGCTTGAACAGACTTTTTTTCTAAACAAATCTATAGTAGTGTCATCAGGGAAAAGGAACATCTACACTGCCATCAATAATTTGAATCACCAGATCTATTTCAAACTTGCACTGATTGCTTACAAGAGAAGAAAATTTTCATGTTTTGTTACTATTTGGTCAAACTGACCTGATAAATATCGCTCACAAAGTCCAAGATTGAATTAAATGGCAAAGGGCCATGAAGAGAACTTGAATTAGTGTCTTGTGCAAAATCATGAGATCCAACAACTCGGTATGTACTAAGGGCACTCATAGATCGCTCCTTCGTTTCTTTTATCTGCAAAATGCATAATATTCAAAAAGATAAGTGCAGAACTAAATATTTTGAATAAAAAAAGATACACCAGTGTGGATAAAAATATATTTTGAAATAATAATCCAAACAAAATATCTTCTGCCACATGTACTTAAAATTGCCAAAATTTAAAAAAAAATCAATGCTCAGAAAGAACCAGACATTCAAGAATAGAAGTGAATATTTAATAATAATTTTGTAGAAAATGATCAACATTGCAGTTGAAAAAGGAAATCAATTTAAATTATTGAATAAAAATCAAACAGTTAGTAGTAAATTAAACTATAATTGGAAAGAGAGAAAAAAATATGAAAGAGCTAAAAGCTGCCGGTGCTGTCCAGTAATATTCAGGTACATATACAGTTACCATCCTGATTTCCTAACCATCACATTCAAAACCTGAAAAGAATTGAAAAGTGATCTATTGGATGACCTTACATTGTTATCATATCGAAACCAGGTATAAAAAATGAGGAATAATCCAAAGAAAAATGAGAAAAAAAAACACCTTTCAACTGTCAAACTCCACTTATTTTAAATGAAACAAAAATGCAACAAAAATATAGCAAGAATATACAAGTACCAAAAATAGGGCAAATATAAATAATGAAGTTAGAAATAACAAAAACCTACAATCATGACTTCTCAGACAATAATTTCATGATTCAACTGCTATGTAAAAGAAGAGATACGAGGCCTAAAAAGAGTAGTTAACATCGATCAAGTAGTTTGAGAACCAAAACCAAATCCTAGAAAAAATTGTGCACTCAATCAACCAAATAAGCTTGTTCCATATGTACGTGCAGAAAAATTAATTAACCTTGTCTCTTGCTAGAGGGTTAGACAAAAAGCAGGTAATCAGTTTGTGCAGATAAGCATTGTACATGTAGACCATATCTTCATCCTCCGTCTGTAAGACAACAAGCAGACTTTTCAATAGGATACTAATGAAGTATAGTCATGATCCATGAAAAGTTAGAGTAAATACAGAATTTCAATTAAGTGATATTGCACAAATTCAAAAAGCTAGAATAACTTGTATACTCCTTGAGAATCTTAATATTTTGGTGTGTAGAGGACAATCAAAAAAAGAATTCAAGAACACAATCTCGTACAGCACAAGTTTCCAAACAGTGATCTACACCCTCACAAAGATCAGAATATGAATAATTATAAATATAATCAATATCTTAATTGTATAAACTAACTCACCTGTTTCCTTATATACTAATATTGGCACATAACTATTTGTTAAAATAAGTATTAAAATCTGGGGTAGGAAACAGTTGTGTTGGGAACTACTTCTTGTTGTACCTATGAGTTGTACCTAGTAGACTAGTGTAGTCTTTTTATTTTCATCTTCCGATTATATCAGATTTCTACCAATATAAATAGTAGATCATAAGAGGGATCTTTCAAGCCCTCCAAAAATATATTTTCTCTCTCTTTAATCTTAAGTTGGTAAGAGAGTGGGTCAATCTTGCTCTGCTGGTCTCAATCTTCTCCTACAATCTTCTCCTACTTAGTTTTCTTCGACAACCACCAGATTTGAATCGTCTCCTTGAGAAACAACCAACCCCACCAATCTCAAACCCTGATTCAGTTGCATGCACCACGTTTCTCTTCGCTACTACTTTGTGTGTGAAGCTCATGTGTTGCCTTCCTCTCATTGGGTGACATCGAACCACCTCGCCAATGCTCTTGGGACCTCCTTCACGTCATTCCAATCCCTAGTTCTTTCCCAATGTGGTTATTATTCCCTAAATAAACCCAGGGTTTTCCCTTTATTGTTCTTGTTCATTGGTCTCGTTGTCTCTTTTGGTTTCCTCAAAAAAGTCTATTGGAGTATTTCTCATTCTTGGAAATCCGTTTTACTTATGAGAAAAAAAATGGAGAAAATTACCTCACTTGGTTTGCATTTGTTGAAATGTGGTTGCTTGGCCAAGGTTATCATGACCACCTAGAACAAGATGGAAGTAATGTGCTTTCTGAGAAAGCTAAATAGTTGAAGCAACTTGACTTTCAGCTATGTGCCTTGTGGCAATTTGTGGAACCAAAATTACTAGGTACCCACCCTTAGATCCTTTCAAACTTGCAACTCCTTTTGGAAGAAAACACAAAATATTTTTACAAACAATATTTAGCACCTTTATGACTCTACGAATAGGCTTGCCTCTCGCGAACAATCAGATCATGACATGGTGTCCTTCAAGACGAAAGCTCAATTTGTAATTCAACAATTGAAGATATTCATGGAGGTTGAGTCTTTGGGTGAGATCAAGAAAAAACTTCACAAATACTACATGGTGATTATCCGTTGTGCTCTACATCTTGACTTTGATCATATTAGAGATCAACTTTTAACAAGTCATGAAGTCCTTCCATGGAAAGCTTGACCACACAACTCCTTCAGGTTCCAACTCTTCAAAGCAAGGATGCTCACGAATTTATGGAACCTTTTCATACCGTAAGAGGATGGGTCACACTAAAGAAAATTACTTCTTGCATGGCTTTCTTAACAAGATAACCAATGCCTCTAAAGCTGAAACTGCTCCAAATTCCCTGATGAAGAATATCAACAGTATTTGAGGTTGAAGTCTAATAGCTTTGCACAAACATTTTGATAGGATGTTCAGAGTATATGTTAGGAGCAAGAAATGTAAGTGAAACGTTAGTTAACGGTAGTTGGCCTAACTGTTAAGACAGTTAGGATGGGCGGGACTCATATCTGTATAAATAGCTGTTAGTAATAGGGGAAGAGGGACTTTTGGCCATTTGTGTATTCTGAACAGACTGTTTAGTCTTGTTGGGGGAGGTTAGGCTCCCAGGCTACCCTATTCATTGTATTCTTTTCACTAAATAATACCAGTGGAGGTTATACAGAGAGTTGGGCGTTGATTCTTGTGTGTGTTAGAGTGACTTTCTTGAGGTTTCTTGATTAGAAACCTAACAATTGGTCCGACCTGCCGGATCCAAATCGGGAAGTGACTCGACGTGATTGAGGCGAGAATGGAGAAAGCGATTGAGACGAGGTTCGAGGCGATTGAAATTACGATGGAAGGCATGAAAGCGGAATCGGCGGCTGTCAGGAGGGATTTACAGAAGATCATGAAAGCATTGGGAACGCATGTCGATCGAACGGAGGGAAATTCTGATGATAGCTCGGTGAACGATAACCGACACAGAGATGGGGAAGAAAATGGAGGTCGAGGCAGAGGCGGAAAGAGCGATGAACAAAGACCTTGGAGAAAAAGGATCGAATTACCTACCTTCGATGGAGAGGAGCCTCTTAGTTGGCTCAATAGGGCGGAGAGATTTTTTTATATTCAGAAGGTGAGGAGCGACGAGGACAAAGTGGAAATCGCGTATGTTAGTATGGATGGAAGCGCGGCGTATTGGTTTACATTCTGGAAAGAGAAGGCGCGAAACAAATCTTGGGAAGGGTTGAAGGCAGCCATGTTAAATCGTTTTGGCGGAGGCTGTAGAGGGACGGTTTTCGAACGATTGGCTACGTTGATACAGGAGGGATCGGTGGAGGAATTCGTCCGCAATTTTGAGGTTTTGACAGGGCAGATTAGGGGTATACCCGAGGAGCAAGTACTGGGCTATTTCCTTGCCGGATTGCGGGAAGATGTGAAGGGCCAGGTGAGGATCCAGAACCCACCAGATTTAATGGAGGCTATGCGGATTGCACGAGATGTGGAAGATGCGATAATGAGAGCACATGGGAGTTACTTGGGCGGGTTCAAAATAAACCCATTCGGTTCGCAATCAATGGAAAATGTGACGCGATCGGATCCGACTAGACCTACGACAAACCAGAATGGAAGAACAGAGGGCAGAGGACCAGGGAGAAGAGACGGTGTTACACCGAACACGATGGCGAGGGGAAGCAATGTGAACGAGGGCGATAATCGAGGGAGAATGGTGAAGAATTTGCCATACCCAGAGTTTCTCAAAAGGAAAGAAGAGGGGCTTTGCTACCGATGCGGAGATCCGTTTGCACCAGGACATCGGTGCCCAGAGAAGAGTTTGAGAGTACTTTTGTTGGCAGAGGATGAGGAGGAGGACGTTGGTACAAAAACTGTCAACCTGGAGGAGAACCCGATGGAACTCTCGGTTTGTTTGGCGGAGGGGTTGACGTCCACTAAGACCTTGAAGTTGAAGGGTAGAATTGATGACAGAGAAGTCGTAGTGCTGATAGATAGCGGTGCCAGTCACAATTACATCAGTAAAGGGCTGACGGAGGAGCTAAGGTTGCCGGTGACAAATACACCGTCGTACTTGGTGAGCTAAAGCAATGGGTATAAAAAAATCACCCAGGGGCATTGCGACAGGGTGACGGTGCGATTGGAGGGGGTCGACGTGGAAGAGGAATTTTACGTGTTTGAGTTAGGAGGAGTGGATGTGATTTTGGGCGTTGCATGGCTGGAAAAGCTAGGGGAAGTAAGGACCAATTGGGGAAAAATGACCATGGCTTATGTGGGGGATAAAAAAATCTGTATAAAAGGCAACCCAACCTTGTCGAGACAGCTAGTGAACTCCAGGAGCTTGTTGAAGTTGGTGGAAGCTGAGTCATGGGCTGCAGTTTGGAATCTGTGCATAGTGGAGGCAGGGGACAGCGGTGAGTGGGGTGCAAATTTGACAGAGACAAAGAGTTGAATTAAATAAAGGGCTGCAGGAGCACTATCCCTTATTTCGGGGTGCAGATTTAACAGATGCACAGAGAATTGAATTAAATAAAGGGTTGCAGGAGCACTATCCCTTATTTCAGGATTTGCATGGATTGCCTCAGCCACATAATAAAGGGCATCAAATACAACTCAAAGAAGGAGTTGATCCTATAAATGGTGGCCCATGTCAGTACCCGTATCCTATGAAGTGCGAAATTGAGAGGCAGGTTGAGGGCATGCTGAAGGCGGGGATTAATCGTCCAGATGAAAGGCAACTGAGTCTAGCAGCAAAAGTGCCAGCTTGTGCAAGGAGATTCATCAAACGGTCCATTGGCAAAAATAAGACAGCTCCCCCTTCTACCCCAGCAACACCACCACCGGGTGAGGATCCAGTTTTCACTGACCGAAATGATTCTCCTTCTCCTTCTCTGTTTGAACCGCACTCTGCACCACCATTTGCAAGTGGCTCATCAGATAGCAATCTTGTTGCTATTTTAGCTGGAGTTATAGCTACTGTAAAACCTTGGGTGACAGGATTAAGTGGACAGCTTCAGAAGGCATTCATAACAATGTACAAGGCAATGATCAAGGACCAATTTCCGGAGCTCAACCTTGAGGACAAGGTTGAAAATGGAGGGGAGGGTAATGATAGGATGTTCAGAGTATATGTTATGAGGAAGAAATGTAAGTGAAACGTTAGTTAACGGTAGTTGGCCTAACTGTTAAGACAGTTAGGATGGGCGGGACTCATATCTGTATAAATAACTGTTAGTAATAGGGGAAGAGGGACTTTTGGCCATTTGTGTATTCTGAACAGACTGTTTAGTCTTGTTGGGGGAGGTTAGGCTCCCAGGCTACCCTATTCATTGTATTCTTTTCACTAAATAATACCAGTGGAGGTTATACAGAGAGTTGGGCGTTGATTCTTGTGTGTGTTAGAGTGACTTTCTTGAGGTTTCTTGATTAGAAACCTAACACATTTGCAAATGCCAACTCATCAACAGCTTGCATCTCACAATCCATGGAGGGTTAAAATCCATGGATAATTGACCTAGGTGTTTCTAATCACATCTCTGGTAATACCTTTTTGTTCTCATCCTTTTCTTTTGCAGAAAAAAAACCCTCATTTCATAACCTTAGCAAATGGTTATAAAGTTTCCTTAAAGGAAGTCGGTCAAGTTTCCCTTCTCCTTCCTTAAATCCAAAATTTGTTAATTTTGTTCCTACCTGTCCTTTGAATCTAATTTCATTAATCTTATTAACCAAGACTTTAATTGTTCAATACCGTTCAATACTAATTCCTTTTTTATACTAGAGTGTGGTATGAGACCATTGTTTGGAGAAGGACATGATACAGAAAACATTCAATAGCTTCCAAGGGAAGTAAATCCCTTCTACACACGACAAGCCCTATTCCAAAAAAGAAAATAGAACACACCCACTAGGAGGAACTATTTCCTCCTTAAAAGATAACCCTTACTAAACTTAATCACTACCTCTAACCACCCCTAAACTGCCCAACCACTGTCATGAAACTTCTAATTTTGAACCTTTTTCCTAACATACACCTTAAAGGTCTTATCATAAGATGAATGTTTCAAGCCCTCCAAAAATACATATTTCTCTTTTTTAATCTTAAGTCTGTTATTTTCAACAAATCCCTCAAATAACTCATAATATGAACATTGTCTTAAAAATATTTTGGAGTATCTCAAATGAACTCTAAGAATAGGTTTTTGAATTTCCTTGTGTTTTTCTCTTTGATATGTTTCATAAGTTAAATAGAATTAACTATCAAGTAAAAGAATAAGAATTGATGTTGTCTTTTGCAACATATCCTTGACAAAAGAATCATTAACATTTTGCAGTTCTCATTATTTTCTCCTCCCTCCAACAAAAAATTAGTAGAAAGAAAAAAATTATAATAACATTGAAATTTGAAAACTCAAAAAATAAATATTATTAAGTGCTTGAGGAATATACCAATGTTATCGATATCAAATAACGGAATATATGGGAGACTCAAAAATCCTTTATAATTATAACGGAAACCATAATAGGTTATGGCAGAAACATTGCCTTCAAAAGAAATATAACAGCACCACATGTAATTCTATTGCAAAAGTAAAGATATTATAGTGAAAATCGGTATTTTTATTAAAAATATTATAGTAAAAGTGGAAAAGAAGAAAAATTTTAAAAACAATTGAAAATAAGAAAAACAGGCTTGGCCGGCAATGGATGATGGCAGAGGTGAGTGGTGGCGACAGTGACCAGCGAGCAGTGGTGGCAGTTGGGGGCAGTAAATTAGGGCAGCTGGAAAAGAATAAAAGAAAAAGTGTTTTAATGTTGTGTATTAGAGTGGGTTTTGAATTTTTATTGGGCCTGGACCAATTTTTAACTGTTCTAAACACAGAAAACAAATAAGGTTTGTGCAATTAGGGTTTCCTATCATGTGTACCGCTGTTGCCCCTCCCTTCTCCCACTTTGCTGTTACTTTTTTTCACACAGATGTCATCTTTCTTCTCCAATCCGCTTCTTCCACCATTGTCATTTTGCCATTGTCGTTCCGCCACCACCAGCCGCTATGCAAAAAGCGGCCACCATGGACCACAACAGGAAATCCGTTTCACCACCGCCTTGTTGTAGCGGCAGGTCAAAAAACTGCTACTAGTTTCCACCATGGCTGAAATTTGAGAACACTGTAATATACACTTGAGAAAAAGCCTTTCCACTTACATAATCGAAGTGCTAGTCTTTTGGAAATTAAAGCAAATTTACTTTTACAGGTATTCCATTAACAGATATACAGAAAGATTGAGAAAAGGCTTTGCTCCATTCTTGTTTTCACTTTTCACGTGTTACTTTATTTTCCCTTTCTACCTCGTGAAGAACCCCTTGTCCTCTCAATGAATATATTTTTTATCAAAAAGTAAAAACAAAAATAAAAAATACCATAGAATTATACCTGGTAAGCAGCAGTACGAAGAACTTTATCAAGTAAAAACTGAAAAACATTATTTGAGAAAATGACTTCCAAGCATTGACTAAGATAACCCAGTTCGTTTGATGACCCACTTGAAATAGTCTCTCTTGTTACAGCACCATCTTGTATTAACATTAAATATACCGCCCAAGCAAGCCTTACGCCACCAACAAATCCCTCAACAATTGGATCATTTCCAGCAGCCATCACCTTAAACATTAAAAAACTTCAACATTATTCCAATTTCATAATAAATATTGTAAGCAATTAGTACAGAGAAAAAAAGCAATTATATTTTCTCTTACAAGCTCATGAAATTCATGTTTGAAGGAAGTATTAGAAGAAAGGACAGATGCTTTATCAGGCACTGTACTCAAACCATCTGAAACAAACGCAATCACAAGGGCAAAGAGAAGACAAAAGGTAATCTGCAATACAAAGTGAAAATTATAAGAGAGTAACACATGAGGAAAAGTTTATGAGCAAAGTGAGCCAAGTCAGACAGAATAAATAACAAGTGCATCTTGATACTCATGCGGAAGCATGTATTTCTCAAAATATTCAAGTTTAACCTTTTCAAAAATCAAACTTATCATTTTCTCATAAAATAATAAAATAAATATACACAAAAAAAGAAGCTATTCATTTTTTACATCACGAATCTAACTGCTGATTCTGAACAAAATACAAAATATTTGAATGGTAAATTAGACACATAGCCAAGGGCATTTTTTGCTTTTAAATGTAGATGGAAAAAAAGTATGTACCTAGTTAAGGAATCTGCTGGCTCAATTAGTATACTTTGAAATCAATGTTGTCAAAATCAAGATCTTATACAGGATAGGATGAAAGATCATAATTTTAAGGATCATAATAAAACTGAATTAGGAAAGTTATATACAGATATGCATGTGAAAAAGGTGATATAAATAACACAAAAGATAAACTGAACTAAAGTAAAACCAAAAAATAATCCACGGATTTATATGGATAAGTTTCCTTGTACTCATTCATATATATAACTACTGAATTTTCCAACCGTGACATACCCTGATATTATGAGATAAGACACTGCGCATGAGGGATTCTTGATAACTACATATTACTTTCATAACCATGAATAAATAATATTAAAATAGACAATCCAAGTATTTTAATATATATACTAGGAGAAATGAGGCACCTTGCACCCCCTCCGTATTTTGGATTGAAAAAGATTAATAAACACGGTTGGTTCTGAGAATGCAGTTAGGGTATTGGTTGCTTGACTAGTTTATTCACAGGAATAAAATAAAAGTTTATAGAGAAGGGTTTAGGGGCAAAATAGTTCACAAAAATATCTACACCAAACCTCATATGCCCTTCATCTATCTATCCCTATATACAAATATGAAGATATATATCATATGATATAATGTAATAAATACAAATAAGTCAAATTAGTGTATGTAATTCTAGGAAAGTAAGATTGTACTTTACAAATGATGCCGGTATTTCATAACTAGCCTCTAGGCAAGCGAAAAATGGATGAATTCAAGTTAGAACAGCAATAAATCAAAGCATAAAAAGGAGTTTCTTATCACAAAGAATGAGAGGCAAAATCAGACAAATAATATGCCCATAATCCACAACAAAGATAAAGTGTGACAGCAGAAGACAACAAGAAGAACCCAGCAGTACTACTCATGTCAGAATAAGCAAAAGCTTCAAGAGTGTTAGGCAAAGACGAGAATAAGAATATCCCTGTTATATTATGATAGAGACAAAGCAAGCAAGAGTTAAAGCTGAGATGGAAAACAGAGTCAGGTTGAATGGGTTTTACTTAAAAAGCAGGTCCAGAGGAAGATCAAGTCCGCTAAGATTGTATGACCTTGGATCAGGAAGATCACATTAAGAAGAATCTAAAGAAAAACAGTCCCACAACAAATTTTGAACATGATTAGGCAAGAAAATCATAGTATCATATGATTCTGTGATCTTTACAAAAATTTCAATAGCACTGGATTAGATTTTTTCAGTTACATATATCCACTCTTCCCTCTATCCTTTTCCCAACTCTGCATCAAATTTTTTTCAATTATAGTAAAAGCCGACAAATTTCTTCAAATTATAGTAAAAGCCGACAAATTTCTTCATTTTCAGATCATTAGTTTCACCAAATGATTTAGAGATGAAGATAACAATCATTGAATACATTTATCATCATTCTAGTAAGGGATATTGGAAAAACAGCAAAAGCATGCCTCTATTCATACCTTTCATCTAAGGAAATGCTTCTTTGAAAAGACAAAATACAGTTAACACAGACAAACGATGAGGTCCAGCATGCCAGACAGTGCACCTAATCATACAGCACAAAACTCAAAGAAGATGAATGAAATTTATACCCTGAATAACAATTTCTTACCATGGGACATTGGTTGGATAGTTTTAACGCTTAAGAAATTATGATTTTGAAAACATAATTCTAATGCTCTACCAAAATAACAAAAATAAATAAAATTGAGCTCAGTGAGTATAGAAATGCACCTGATGTTTGACAATGGTATTGCTCTCACTAACTTCAGAAGCATTATCTTTCAAAACAGAAATAATATCTTTTATATCCTTTGGACCTGAAAACGGAGATCATCGATGAACTTCCATTTGAGATATTAATCAAGTATTCAAGAAGTATAATCTGTCACAAAATACAATAAACCAAGTACAGCCTCAGCAGACAAGAAATAACACTAAACATACTTGTCCGAACAACCAGAATCGAAAGGACAAGACAATGCCCAAGAATAAGTCTTTCTCTAGAGACCACTGCCTGCCTCTCCACAACAGAACTTCTTGAATCAATAATAAAGCGCTCACACTGAAGACCACCCAAACCAGAAGGTTCTTCTCTATTGAGTTCCTACATTCAAAAAGCAAATTCTAATAAAAAACTATGTTTACATTCAAGGTTAATCCAAAAGTTACACATTCACATAACATAATATATTAGATACTCTAGTCAAGATTAAGAAAATAAACCACCACATTGGTTAACTTGCCAATCCTATGCTTATAAGATTAGATAGTTTATTGATCATGTTTCTTCAAGAGACAATTAAGCATAGTAATCAACAACAGTGTACCTGACACATACTTGTGCATCAGAAAATGTCTTTAACTATGAAATATGAACTCATATATAATACAAGCAGGACCATTGAGGTTAATTAAAGTAGTTAGAATATTAAAAAGCATGTTTAGGTTATTCACCAGCATATATAGAGCCACAATAATCAATATAAACTGCCAGTTTTTAAACATGCAGAATTTTTAAAACCAAATCACTACCAATATACAAATATTAATTATTACAACCAATTACGTCAAATTTAAAGTAGTTGAATCGATGTAAGCCAATACTCAGGCAAAATCTGTTACAGCCAATATGAAGAACATCTAGTCAACTCTGACAATAGCTTGGCAATAAACAATACCCACTCTCTAAGAGCCTTTACCCTAAATTGGAATATAATCTTGAAGTTACAGAACAAAACATTAAATAATAACTCATTACAAATCAAACCTTGATAAGAGAAATTAACCGCTGCCTAAGTCCTGAACTGATAAGATCTTCTAGATACTTCTGAATGTCTACCAATATATCATCTTGCAGTCCCTGATCTAGCACCACAGCCTGTCAAGAAAACAATACAGAGGTATTAACCACAAACTAAATAATTAAATAATGGCCAAATGAACTTCAATGATTCCTTAAACAAAAAGAAATACCCTTAAGAGCAAATGGAGGGATGTTATCAAATCTCTTCTCTCTGTGTACCAGAGTCCTGCCGCAAGCCGTAAAATTTCCAGTGGTTCCCTTCCCATTAATCCCCACTACAGATAAAACCAAAGCAAATAATCAAATATAAATGATGCACATGTATTGACAATATCATTCATGGAATCATGGTCTCTCAGTCCAACATAAAAACTGGAAAATTAAATGCATTAAATAACCACAACTAAAACTAACCAATCTCTAAACTAAACCACCTTCAACATTTCCACTCAGTCCTTAATTTTCATAAAATTATATGAAAATTATTTTATTTACTAAACTACAATTTAAAATCAAAAGCAAACGATAATGAAGCAGGTAACAATAAAATTAAAAAATTTATGTACCCAAATCATATGGCTATTCATTGTGTGCGCCACATAGTCTGTTAATGCATATAAAGCAAATTAAAAGCTGAAGTCTACCTCTTGATTAGCTGATACAAGCAAACGAACACAATCTACTTCATTGAGATGGAGATCATCACTCAACTTGAGCGCCTACGTGTCATATAAGCAGTTGTTAGGAAAAAGGAAGGGCAAATAAAACCGCAATAAGAACCCAAACAAGATGTGCACACATATCACCAAGATAAACAAAGTTATTACTCATTGGTGGCAAGAATCATATTAATAAAATCGTAAGACTTCATCAAGAAATCCTGAAAATGAAGTAATCGTAGGAAACTAGCAATTTAAAGAGAAAATGAAGTCAAAACTTTAAATAAATAAATATACAAAAAGTGACCTGAAAAAGAAAAAAGGACCAAAACACATACCATACAACAAAGATAAAAAAAAAAAAACATACGTGTAATTATAAATACATCCAGTGAAGCTAGCCTAACGTACTATGGCAGGACAAGAAAAGGGTCCAGTCCCTTCTTCTGGTTAAGGTGCTGCCCCTTAGGTGAGGCCCACACCTTTCATTCAAGGCGCTTGTGCAGTTGTGCCTCATAATAGAAGATGCACTGCCCCCATTGGTACCTTCCTAGTGGATTTGGCAAAGCCTAGCGAACAAAAGTCCTATGATTAAATTTAAAAGGCAGTGGCTGCTAGGAGTCATTCAACAATTCAAGCTAAGTAAAACAAAGGAGTAAAACAAAGGAGTAAAACACCTCCGCCATCAGAACTAATAGGCACTTTCTTAGTTTTGATTTGCTCTTCTATTCCATGGTAAGTGTTTCAGCATTTTTTTTTTAATTTTGCCTTGACACCACTTGCTCCAAGTGTTATTGCCTTTTAAAAAGATTCGTCATGGCACATAATTTCCCATGATATCAACATAAAGAGTAAAATGACTTGGAACCTTCAAGCATAAGATCAGAAAAATTGCAGCATGTTGCTGGTAGAAAATATTAGACTTAAGAACAGTGCTTCCCTTAATAATCTATAATTGACCTCATCAATATAGACATTCAAAATCCAATTTGACGTGCCAAAGAAGTAGGGATGTTTCGTTCAACGTATTTATTGAAATAAATAATTTTTTTACCAAAATCCAGAAAACTCCAGAATAAAAACGCGTATTTTGAAGGAAATAACTTTGAATCAAACATGTGCTTCAAGAGGGGATTTTTAAGAACAATGAAAAGCTCAAATAGACAAAACCCAAGAAACTCAAAGCACTAAGGGATTTCAATCATTCAACTCCTATTTCATTTGTCATCATTTTTATATCACCAATGAAAATCAATCTCCATGATGTTACCCCAAGGCATCAGAGGTGTCTTGTGTTCATCTATGCACACATACATATGTAATTCGATTTCCATTATACAGGCACATAAGCCTGTAACTATTAACAATTGTTCGATTCCCATTACCACTTATCATATTTTATACATATGTGAGCATGTGCATGTGTGGCTGTGCAAGCCAAGGGTCAAACATAATAGGTATAGATTACAAGTGGACAAAGGGGTTGCACTTTGATCCCTAGCTCTAACGTCTTTTATTTGGTCTTCCCAATTTAAGTTTCACCACTAAAGTTACGAAATTGACTATCTTCCTGTTTCAGTCACCTCGCATTTTGGTCAAACCAAAAAATTCCGTTCATAGAATAAACTATATATACTTTTTCTTTATAGGAAAACATAAGCAACGAAATTTATCCAATGCCCAGATATTACTGAATACAAACCATGTTAAACGCTAGCAGCTTAGAAAAGGTGCAGAATGGGAACTTACAATGTGCACATCCTGGTCGTCAAGTGAAATAGGAGGAGAATCAGGCAGCCTGACGGACTTTGACTGAACTTGGCTTCGATCAGAGGGTTTTGGGGGCTAAAGAAAAGACACAACAAAATACAAGTATAACAAAAGAGATTTCATTTTAGTTTGAAATTGAATAGAAGAAAAAAAAAAGGGAGTTAATAGCGTACTGGATAGGAGAGAAGGGACTGGAAGGAGATGACCGAAGTGCGAAGAGCGTGCAAGAGTTCTACGCGTTGCGCCGCCGTCGGAGACGAAGCGCCGAGAAGCGCTGATTCGATGATGCCTAGGAGCTGCTTCGGAGACACCATTTTTTCGCCAGTCGCCGGTGAAACCCTAAAGCTGGAAGAAGAACGCGGAAAGAGAGGTGCGTTCCCTTAGGGCCAGTAGAGCGGGAAATGAAGCAGTGGGGTTTCTTTCAGTGAAGATTGAAGATCCGGGAATGCGCTCTTATGCCAGCTTTAAACCCTATAAACCCCTCCTCTTTGAAAAATTGAGAAAACTAAATTAAAATTCAAATAATGAAAGGAAGGAGACCATTTTTTTTTCTTAATTTGGTTAAAGAAAATAATGGAATACATAATAAAAGAATGAGCGGTGCTATGACTTTTAAAATAAATAAATTAATAAATCTATCATATGTAAATATTGATTTATAGAAAAATACACAAAACATTTTATTTTTGAAATTCAATAATATTATTAAAGAATTTTTGGTATTTCATTCTTCATTTGAGATTGAAAGGACTACCGTAAGTCAAAAGTAGTATGAAAAAAGTGTTTGAAATCATAATGTATTAACTGTATAATGAGGGGTAAGTTAAAGTATAGGCCTAGTATTTTATTTTTTATATTTAGATTTATTATTTACTTTGATTTAATATTTTTTACTCAATTAAATTTTAATATTTGTTAAATAAAATTCATTTGATTATTATGTTAAATTACCAATAACATTATTTGAAAATGTATCTGTTAAAATTTATTTCATATTTTATTTTGAAAATTTTCTAAACTTTTTCTCTCTTTTTTATTCATCTATTTTTCATCGCTTTCTACTTAATATTCATTTTGTACCGTTTCCAAATAATAGCAAAAGAAAAGTAACTTTATTTATGAAAATCCAAAAACAACATTCTTATCAAATCATAATAGAGTATGATGAAAAACTTTAAAATCTAAATTTTATTTTCTTACCTGCATTCCAGGTAATCTAGAATCTCAATTTCGTTCTTTTAACTATATTCGACAGAGGAAAGTGGTGGTAGGAGGTAGATAAAGGTGAAGGAATGTGAAAGAAGATAAAGAAATAAAAAGAACACATGGGGTTCAAAGGTAGAAGACGAAACAAATTTTGACAAAGGACACTTGTAAATGATATTAGTGCATTGAGTAAAAAATATATAGGGACTAAAGTGAATCATAGGCCTAAATTTAGAAATCAAATTACTAATTAAGTCTTGAAGTATTTGTTATTGTTGTCAAAATTTGTCATATATGTTTACAATTATGTAGCTTGTATAGATGTTATAATGGTAATCCTTGTGTTTTAATGTTAAACTTCTAAGAGTTGTTTTTGTGTCTTTGCTCAATGTTGTTGAAAGGTATCATTGACCATTAGTGAATGGAGTCCATGATGCTCGCAATTGGAGGTGCACCACTTAAAGGGGCACTTGGATGTTCTCTAACAATTTGAAGAAATTGGTCCTAAAAATGGCTTAATGGTTTCAAGTTGTATGACCAAATAGGTAGTAGCACCTTCTTTGACAACTTTGGTTTTAAGCTCAACCTTGACTTTTCTCTATTTAGCCTTTTATGTTGTTCCTTCCACTTTATTCTTTCTTCAAAAGCTTATACTTTAAACTTTTTATAATCTTCGTGAAGGAAGATCAATCAATTCAAATAGGTATTGAAGAAGAAGTATTTTTCATGGATTTTCATAAGAATGTTTCTGGTAATGGAGAAAACAAGGCAAGAAGAAGAAGAACTTCCAAAAGAAACTACAAAATGGATTAAAGGTAAAAAGATAGATAGAATATGTCACATTATAAACACCACTCGAGGAAGCTTTTCAAGATAAAAACCAAAATTTTTCAGTACATGTTTGAAATACAATATACTTAACACAAGTCAATTATGTGATAATAATGATAATGTTAGGTTTAAGAAAATGTGTGTCAGAAACTCTTATAAGACTTCATTATCTTTTATTAATGTACAAGTTAACATCTATAATATCGAGATAAACAATTTATCGATTCAAAAAGTCTTATTTCATGTGGCTATGAAGGAAAATCATTTCATTTGACATAGAAAGTGTTATCATGCCAGCATGAGGTTACTGTTAAAATTGCAAAATCGCAACTTTATAAGGAGTTTGCTAGAAAGTATTTAAATAAATTTTTTTTGTGTGAAACGTGTATAAAAAGCAAACAAGTTAAAGTCAAATCATTGAAGCTAATGCTCAAAAACTCACTTAAGCTTATGGACTTATCCATTCAAACACAACTACATTTATCAATGGTAAATGATATGATCTGGTCATAGTAGATTAATTCAATGAATAAACATGGATAACAATTTTGACCCATAATGATGAAACTTTCAAACTCTTTCGTAAATTTTACAAACATGCTCAAAATGAAAAGGTCTAGCAATTGTTTCTATCTAAAGTAAGTTTAGCTTTGGCCTGCCAAAAATAGATCGAGCGAGGCCGACTTTTAATGGGTAGGTTGACGGGATAGCCTACCATTTTTCAACATTATTTTTAAAGATCTTTTTTTTTTGTAATTTGTGTTTATGTTATTGGCCTTATTTATTTACTTATAGACATTGATATCACTTTTTGGAAAGTCAAAATGCAATCCACACCAATAAAATTAAATCAAACTTCATTATTATGTTCAAACAAGGTCAAAATAAACAATATTCTACTAATCAAATGATATATAAAGAAATCAATCAAAATAAAGTTTCATATAAAATATTGACAAGAATAAACTTTTATTCCAAAAGCATCATAAATAAAGGGAGACCTTTTTTCTATTAAAAATGATCAACAATTTTACAAGTGGGGGGAGAGGTCTCCTTGTATAAGCATTGATGGGACCTATTTTCAAAATACAAATCATGGATTCTAGAAACTAGGACAACCTATTATGACCTGGATGACTCCTTGCTCTTTAAGGACCTATGCCTCACATCCTTTGCCTCCTAAAAGGCCAACCATTTTCTTGAAAATTGCCCTATATGTTGGGCCTTGGTCCAAGTTCCCTCTCTCCTCTAAGGGTGTTTTCTTTAAACAAAGGTGTGTCAAAGAACACTCAAAAGATGGGTCATACACCCACAAGCTCTTACCTTGTAAACGGTCTCAATATATAAAAGGGGTGATCTTGAGTAATCCTTTTAAAAACATGAGTCTAAGAACTAACACAAAGAGAAATATTAAGCAAAATAAGTAAGGATGAGACTTCCCTTCTAGACATACTCCTAGTAATCCTCTTAGGAATAGTCTCTCCATCCTCATGAAGATTCATGGGCTCATCAAATCACGTGCAATAAGGGTAAGTAAGCAAAGAATTGGAAGGTCCTAATATGTTTACAATTTTAAAATGATTAAACTTATATGTCTCAACGAGAAGTCTCCCATTTGTTGTTGACACAAACACACTAAAGGCTTTTGCAAAACATGGTGTTGGACATCGTAGTTTGGACGAGATGCGGCCTAATCCTTGGAAGTGAATAACCTCAACTCTTGAATGTGTTGCAATGATATTATAATGGAAATGATAACAATGAGCCTTTGCAATGATAATAAAAATGACGACAATGAGCCTTTATAACGACATTGTTGTCACTTCACTTGATGTCATTGAAGGATGTTCTCATAATGGCTTCTCCTTGGAGTGGCACAATGTCTCCAATAGATATTGTTGCAAGCCAAAGGGATAAGGGATTTTGTAGTGGCAACAAGCACAACAAAGTAAGAAACAAGGGTGGTGGCCAAAACAAGAAACGACGGTGGTTCGTTGGAGGAAGAAATAATGGTGGATAACTATCATTAGATATACATTTCCCTAATGATTCCTCTTTTATTTGCATTTGTTTTCTTTATTTATCCTTTTACATGTATATTTCAATATTGGTGATTTCTTGGGTGGCCCTCGTACAAAACATGTTTTTATACCCTTCCTACATGTCTTCAATAATCATTTCACATGTGGTATAACTTTACAACTCAACATATCATTGTGAATTTTATTCAATAATTGCTTTACTTCATAACAATAATCAAGATAAGATCGTCACAAAGAAGAAAAGGCAAAACAATACACTAATGCAAAAACAACGTATAACGTCACGCGTTCAACATCCAACCACTGAATAGCCAAAGTTAAAAATGACCGGTGACATTTTTTTAAATAAATGCAATTATTAAACGTCGTTTATAATTGTAATTCGACGTAAAATGGTATAAAACGTCGAATGTCCCAACGTTAGACGTTAAAAGTTCAACGTTAAAAGGTTAGTTAATTCAATGAGCCGGAGATTGAAAATTCATTCACTTTATCTTAGCGCGCGAGACCCTCTTCTCTCTCAAACTTTTCTCGAACGAAGTTTGACAACTATCAGAGGTAATCTTTCTTTCGTTTGATACAAATGCATGTTAATTGACTACTTTATGTATGATTTTCGTTTGTTTTGACCAATTATTTTCGTGCTCTTGTTCTTCATAGGAGCATTCTCCTTTCTCAGGTGACACTTTATTCCGATGAACCCACCTTTTGAAGTTAATTTTTGTTTTTGTTTTGAAGAACTTATTTGTTGAACTTGTTTGTTATTTTTTTTTGTTGAACTTGTTTATGGTTGTTGTTTGGTTGAACTTTGTTGTTGTTTGATTGAACTTGTTTGTTGTTGGTTATTGTTGTTTGTTGTTGATCACAGTTCATGCTTTATAAAATACCAAAAACTGAAATTTGTTGTTTTTCTGTTTTTCAGGTCTCGTAGAGTTGTAAAAAATTATCTCAATTAATTAAAAAAAATAAAAAATAAAAATTATTAACGTCGAATGTTGACAAAATTCGACGTTAAGTTACGTCGTATATTGACAAAATTTGACATTAATTTAACGTCGATTTTTTTAAAATTCAACGTTTAACGTCTCCTAATATGACGTCGTTTACGAATTCACCGTTAAAAACCCAAAATATTCAAAGTTGTACACGATTTTTGTACTAGTGATATCAGCGGTTGGGTCCCCAAACATGACATTCATCTAAATTTAATTTAAAAATAAACAAGACATCTCAATTTGAAATTTTAAAATAATAAATTTATGAATAATAAGTTTATGATTTTTTTATTTTATTTTTTTTATCTTTTTAATGTATGACTTAAATTTATACTTAAATTCTATCACTTTTTTTTTAATTTTTCTTTAATAATCAATATATATATATATTATTTAATAATTATAAAAAAGACTTTAGTGTGAATAACTTTATTAAACTATATATTATACAATTTATTTAATAAAATAATAATAAGTATGATATAAAAATATTAATAATATTAAATATTCCATTAATATTTGTATTTTAAGCTATAATTTATATATAGTAATGATCATAAATAAGAGTTTTTAAATATAAAATTAATTTTTAAAATATTGTAATAATATATTTAAAATATAATAATTGATAGTATAAGTTAAAACTAGTACATTAGGATATATATATATATATATATTTAGGACGTGTTGTATATTGTCCATGTCGATCTCGGATTTGTGTAGGTATTGGTCTATGTGCTTCATAGATTTTAAAGATCAGTAATATGATAACGATTAAAAATAAAACTATATTGAAGGAAAATATAACTTTGTTGTCAAAACATCTAGGAGTAAACAACAACGAAAGGAAACCCTCTCACTCTATCAGAGGACCTTTGTCCATGATTACTCTAAGACCTTAATTAGGGAAAACAAGTTTTCATAAGAAAGATGTGAAGTTAGCGGTGGTTCAAATTTCCCCTCTCAGTTGGCATCACCTGAAATACAAGTAATAAACGTGTCATATGGAGCTAAACTTTCAAATGATTACAAAGAAAACTTCATTAGAGGAGTTAAACTTATCATCCTCACCAAAATTTCTGGGTGTTTTGCACTTGAAACATTCTGTTCTGCTCGCATAGTTATGGACTCCACAGCCAATTCTGATACACAAGAAAATACAGGTCAATTTTTTCTTTTTCCTATTCTTTCATGTTTCTTATCATGTGATATATAACAAAATGAGTCATTTTATTTTGAACAATGATCACCGTTTGTATTATTCTTTCTCAATTATTGTTACGGGCTTATGGTTCAAATACTCTCCTTTTTCAATGTTTATTCAATTCTTGAAATGTAGCTTTAGTGTGTAAACTTGCATGTTTTAAAGCTGCTCAGTTTCTCATAGTTAGAACAAAAATGCAGGTTGTTTGTGATGCATCTTTTGAAGAAAGACTCGGAACCACAACACCAAAGAGATATAAAGCGACAAAAGCACTTTGAAGAAGAACTTGAAGTCACAACACTAAAGTGACATCTGGTCAGAAGAGATTGACTCTATTTCTCACTCAAAACTTTGAAAAAACATTAGTTTATGAATCTTTAATCTTATGTGAAAGTTAATTTTTTCATTTTTATTACGTATGATTTTCATCCTTTTTGGATTATAAGAAAATTACAGGATGATAATGTGAACTAACCTACTGCAAATCCAGTCACCAGTTTTCCACCCAGGAGGACAATCAGAAGCATATCCTCCACAGGGATCAATGTTTCCCCCAAATCTGCAAGAATAACCATCTTTCAATGCACCACATCTATAGCAGCTTGATCTACTGGCATAGTTGTGAGCTCCACAGTTCATAGAAGTGCAATACCAGTCCCCTGCTAAGGCTTCAGTCCAGTTGTATCTGTAAGTGGTTGGGTCAGGACCTCCAAATTTAGGGTATCCACAAGTTTGGCATGAATCTCTCTTCTTGAAATTTATGTGCTGGCAAGCACCACACATCCAATCTCCTCCAGACCAGCTCATGTTTCCTGTTAAATCTGTTTCTGTATTGTCAGTTTTAATGATTTTTTGTTTAAGTCAGAAAAGAGACACACCACAACTTCATGTGCTTGTGTTCAACTACTCACGTGCAAACAAGAAATACTGATATATACACAGTTTGTAACTCAAAATACTAAATAAGAAGTGAAACTCAACAATATTAAATATTTACCAATAATAGAACATATGTTACAGAGGGTGTATTCGTTTTTCTCCTACGTTGTATCATGCAAAGAAATTTCTGAAAGTATTGTTTGGATAGGGATCAGTGATGTTATTGATAGCATACTCTGTCATTGGAGTTCATAGTTGATGTTGTTCTACAATTTAAAACATTAGGTTGAAACATGCAAGTCTTATTTATATATAAAAGAAATTTGCATATGATATGATTGATAAATTATTTGCGGTATGAATTGTAAATGCACATACAAAAAGTTTACCTTGTTGGAGAGTAAACGATTATGGAAATATGACAAGCAAATGTTTGTTATTTTCAGAGAAGCAGCTTGTGAAAGAGATGGTGAGTTCAATGCTTTGGTGAAGGGCTATATATACTAGCCTACGACAAGAAATTGTGGGTAGGGACATGATTTATCACTTATCTAGTAATCTAGATATCAAAGAACTATCTTTGTCAAAGCTTAATCTTTTCGATATAAAACTTTTTTAGATGTTAATTTATTTTTATAAAGAATTTAAATTTTTATCATAAAATATGTTGTTTTGGTAATTTTTTTAATATTAAAATTCTTGAATTTTATTTTAGTAATATTTTTAGTTACATGCATGTTGTCGGTTAAGAAAGAAGTGAACTTCAAACTTAACTCAACTCCACAAAACTGATTTGTAAGATAATGTATGTACTCATTTATATATTATAAATTCATCTTATCTCTAGTCGATGTGAGACTTCCAACTCACCCCTCACGTCGAGATATATACATATAAAGTATGATATTAGATATTAATGGATAGTTCGATAGCAAATGAAACAATAGGTCCAACAAATAACAAATATGACTAAGATAGGCTCTAACCTAGCTCTAATACCATATAAAAAGATTTAGAGAATAATTTTGATGTATTATTTCAAAATGATTCAGTATTTATTACAAAATGTTAAATTTACTAATATTATATTGTATTGAGCATGCATATATATAATTCTTTTTATTAGTAAATTTACATCATAAAGAGAATGGAAGTGAGCTTATGATTGTAGGTTAAATATAATATTAATAAATCCTAAACATATTTGATTGGAAATACATTAATGTAGTCAGATAGAAATGTTATAGTAATTAAAATTTTCTCTTCAAATATTTGGTAAAATGAAAACTCAAAGTTAATTAAATTGAATAACTACAGCAAGAAACTACAATATATCCACATTTTCCTCTGTATAAATGTTTTTCCAACAATACCCTTCTTTACTTTATTCGAATGCATTATTGCAGAACATATCCATGGCTGTGAAGGCTGTATGAGGGGAAGCTGTTATGTGAGAGACTGCTTCGGAATCCAATTGCCTTCACCAAAATAATATTATTAACGAACCGATACACCAAAATTCATTATAGTCAATCAGAATATTTAAGAAATACTTTATTTTAAAATTTACAATTTCATCTTAATTGTATTATTAAGAGAAATCTCGAAAAATTAAGAAATAAAGAAACATATTTTTTTTTTAAACTTTAACTTTTAATAATGTGACTGTACCACAGATAGGGGTGGGTAAATGGAACCGCACTGTACTAAATTGTATTAAACTACAATATAAACTGAACTGAACTACTAACTGAATTGTAAATTATACTAAACTACCATATAAATTGAACTAAACTACTAACTGTAAACTGTACTAATTTTAACTACTATACTATTTTTACTTTTTTTAGAGGAAAAATACTCTTATTAGAAAGAAAAAAAAAACCACCTGAATATATAAATTAATTAGTTTATATATAAATTTGTTTGTAAAATTTCATCTCATTAATTTTTAAGGTATAAATTACATGTAGTTTATAAAAAAAAAACTTTTTTTTTATTTTTCTTCCATAAATATTTATGGATAAAGTTAATGCGGCCCTACTAGTTTAAAAAGTACACGAATAGAATGGAAATAAAATTAATATATTTAGTACAATTTATATGAACTTCATCTAATACCAAATGCGTAAAATGAGAATGTTAACAATCAAATAGTTAAATTATATTTATTTGAATTAACATATAACAAATTAAATTTAAAGATAAATTAACTCATATAAATTTAAAGTTAAATTATAAATAGTCAATAAAAAGGATACATATAAACTTTTTCACTTTTGTAACAAAGTAGATTATTTTTTTTAATAAATTTACTTGTAAATAATTACGTAAGAGAAAAAATTAAAAAAAAAACTATAGTGCAGTTAAATTATAAATAGTCAATAAATTAAAAAAAACTACAGTACAGTTAAATTATAAATTTATATGAGTTAGTTTATTTTTAAATTTGAATTAACATATAGTTAAATCAGTGACGTTAACGTAAGACAGTACAGTTAACTGCAGTTAACTGAACCGAAAATTTATTAAGTTCAATTTTTAAAAACTAAACTATAAAACAGTATATTTAAGTTATAGTAAAAATGATTCAGTTTTTTTTAGTATAATATAGTGTAATTAACTATAATACATTACAGTTCAGTATTTTTTGCCTAACCCTAACCACAGACATGCCGGTACCATACTAAGAAGATCGATAACTAGAAGCGATAAGCCACAAGTAAAATGATTATGCAACTAATCTTGATTAGTTGAAATAAAATCGGGTTGTATAAAGGTAAAAGTACATTATTAGTAATATGAATCACTGATTCTGGTAAAAATGTATTTAAATAGGACTATGTTTCAGATAAAAAAGTCCAAGTCAATCGTCCTGCCCTCTTTCCTTCTTCCCTTCTTCCCTTCTTCTCTGATCATTTTCTCTCGTTTTCTCTCCTTTGTTTCACTTGGATTGTCCAACTTTTTCAGACTTTCTTTTTCAATGGATGTTGTCAAGTTAGATATATTTCTTAAAAAAGTCTTAGTATAAGTAAAAAAAATGTCTTTACTTAAACATTAATTTCATATTTATAAACTTTTTAATCATTAAGTTCATTAACTATCTATTAATATAATATATTTGTAAGTATTATAACATCTTAATCACTCGTTATATTCCTATTTACTATGGTAATTAATCATGAATGTTTTTAGCGTTGGCGGCTACTCATAATTCGATCGACGCTGCCCAAGCCTTCATAGGGTGAATCCTGTATAGTAGAACTTATAAAAAAAATGTTTTAGTAACATGCAGGTTTCGAATAAACCTTCACTAGGTAAGCTTATGCATTGCAGAGTGTGAGAAGAAGGGTGAAAAAATGATGGAGAATTGATTCGTGTTTGATGCACATCCATTATGAAGGTCTTTTTTGGATGGCTGGATTACTTTATGCCAATAATAGAAATGCCATTCGAAGATTCACATCCAACACCTAAGATCAATCCTAATGTCTGTTCAAAATTCAGGGTAATATAAACTCAAATTATAGGCCTCAGGACACGATTCTCCAAGTGGTTCCGCACGCACTGCCACATCTTCGCATGCTACCTTTCAAAGAATACAACAATGGCTTCTTCTTTTTTATTTCTAAAGTAACATTGGCATTAATATGTTTTAGAATAAGGATCGCGGCGAGCAGACGCCGTTCTGAAAGGACAGATCACCCTGTTAATTTATTTCTCATATTAAATATTAAAATAATGTCTAAACTAAACTTGTTCAGATTTTTTTTAGAGAATAAATTACGAAGATTCACCACTTCTTCTAGTAACAAAAGTTACTACTATAAAAGACTAAATATCATCTTAAGCCAGGTCAGATTGAGTCATGGTAAGTCAAGTTAAGTCAGACCTATGTTGGATTGTGTTAGGTTGGGTTCATGCTAAATTTGGTAAAATCGAATTCGTATAAGGTCTAATAATTAGATCCATGTTGGGTCAAGTGGACTTGGGTTCACTTCAAACTAGGTCAGGATGAGCTCATGCTTAATCAAGTCAAATTAAACTCACATTAAGTTAAGTCGAATGGGGTTGATGTTAAGAAAAGTGAAGTTGAACAAATTTTGAGCTGAATTAGTTTAAGTTGAATTGGGTCCTTGTTAGGCCAAACCGAGTGAGATTCATATAAACCTCTTTAAATATGTCTCACATTGATTCAAGTTGTGAAGAATCCAGGTCACATCAAGTTATGTCAAACTTATGTTCAATCAAGTAAAACAAGGCATACAATAGATTGAGTAAAGTGAAACTCGCTTCGAACTAGGTTTAGACCAAGCTAGATTAAGTTAAAACATTGTTAACCATATATAAACCTATACCGACAATATGATATTAGACTCATTCAAATTAAGTTGGATCAAATATAAATAAAATTAATTAAATTGACATTCTCAACGTCAAATTCATAGTGGCATAAAATATCAATTCGTTCTTGCTTACGTTTTCCTAGCTACGTTCGATAAGGAAGAATCCTAATAACCATTGTTCAAGAGACATGATGAATATTCCACCAACAATAATTAAATAACTTGCTTCTTCATTTTATATTTTGCAACTAAACCAGAAACACTATATGTTCTTCATCAAACAATCTCATATCTACAATCTTTTTTAAATATTACTACTAGACATATAAATCTTTAAAGAAACATGTATCTCAACTAATATGTCAACTTATTTTTTTTTTAAATATAGTTTGATTTATATTTTTATTATAGTAACTTTCAACATCGAATTTTCTCCAAATAAATAAATTCATTTAAAAAATAAAAATAAATAAAATTACAAAATATAAAATTTTAAAAAAAATGTTTTTAATTAATGGTAAAACAAAGGACAAAATAAACTTTCTTTAATTTTTCAAACTTTAGTTTTATCATAAAAAAATAATAACAAAAGTGATAATAAAATGAAATAACCTAGTTTTTAATCCTTTCTATCATCCTAACAACCCCAAATTTGTATACATATCTTCATCCTTACTCTTTACTTTTTATCCCTCACAACACAAGAGAATATTTTAAAATCACTTATTTTTCTTCTACAAGAGGATTGGAGGTAATGTTTTTGTTAATAATTAAAATCAATACCAAGATATTATCTCACTACATTAGGTTTTGTCTAATTAAATAAAGATTTGATTTTAATTGTTAAAGGCACTATATATGGTAATAACTAGAATCAATATATTAAATATTACATTATGATTTGATTGTCCCAATATTTTGTCATCAAGACCAATTATATAGTTCATTTATAATTAAGAGTAAGATTACTATGTGTATATAAATATACAACCCATGAAAAAAAAAATAACAAGAAAAAAAGAAAGAGATACCTAAAGAGAGAGAGAAAGAGGTAAGAGGAAAAGGTAGAAGGGCGCATAAAATGGGTTGTGGTAATAAAAGGAGTCATTGGAGTAATACAAGTTTTAAAGGAATAATGATGTGTGAATAAAATATAATTGCATTCATATCTTAGTTTAGGCCATTTGCATACATAATTGCATTCATATCTTAGTTTAGGTCATTTGCATACATAATTGCATTAATTGAATGATTTAATCATGCATTATTCTTGTTCGGATCATACATTGAGATTTTGTGTTTTTCTTGTAACTTGGTGATTCTAAGTGTCAAAATCAAAACTTGGGAAGAATTGATGTCCAACATGCAGAGATGAAACTAAAGAGTTCAACAACCTAGTTGTGGACAGTTCCACAACCTGTGGATTTTGATCCAAAACAGAGAGTTCCACAATTGCGCTGTGAAAGTTTCCACAACCTGTGAATTTATCTCGAGAGAAATAGAAGGCAAAACATAGAGTTCCACAAGTGAGTTGTGGTTTTTACCACAACCTGTGCATTTATTCAGGAAGTGCAAACCCAAAGAAGAACACAAGCAGATTGTGGATTTTTCCATGAGCTGTGAAATTTTTCAGAGCAGTTACTAACCTCTTATATGACGTGGATTTAAAGAGATTAAAATTAAATAGAAATTGAGGACAATTACTTAGAGGGAGTAACCACTTTCCTAAAAAAGGGGAATTGGTGCAAAAGGAGGGAAGGATTTAAAGGAAAAAGATTGAAAAAGTAAAGGAGGAGAAAAAGCGCACCAGGACGCACGAAACAACTTCAACACTTCTTCTTCTTCTTTTGGTTTTCTTTTGAATTTTACATTATGCAGAACTAAATTTTCTTTTGTTAGAGGATTGATGTAGTGCTTTTGATTATAATTTTTGAATCTTTTCAATTGATGTTTAGTTAATTTTAATTATTTCAGTGTTCTATTTATGTTGTAATGTTTATTCTATGAGCAGTTTCACAATTGGGAAATTGAGGATTGTTTGCGTTTATAAATAGAACATATTAGATGTTGTCACAATTGGGAAATTGGGCACAACTAGTTAGTTTGTAATTGAGATAATAATTGTTCTTCATGATTTTGTTGAATTTTGTAACTGACCTAAGGGATTGGGGGTTTGAATTCAATGAATAAGTCTGTCTGTCTAAGGAATTAGGGATAAATAAGCTCTTAACAAGCTCTTAATAAACTCAAGTGGATAATTATAATTGACACATCAATTGAAAATGGGAGGGATTTATATGAAAAGGTGTGAAATCAATTCTCTAACATTGTTTATATCATTTGAATTTCCATCACTTGTTTATGTTCATCATTTAACTTGATAAATTTTGTTGTTCAAAATTACGTGAATTAGTAAACTAGTACTCAACTCATTCAATCCCAGAGGACGATATTTTGTTACTACAATAACGATTGGTATACTTGCCAAACGTCATCAAATAACACTTAAGATGATTGCTTTCTTTCTACACCTTTGCGTATTTTCTATTTACTACTTATGCATTTACCTTTTTTATAAAAATAATAAATTATAAAATAAAAGCTATTTTTTTCGTAATCATTAGGATATGAGTACTCATGTAATCGTCCGCATCGTTATACTGCTTAATAATTTTTCTTTTTCTAAATAATTAAATATTACTTTAAAGGTATGATCATTTGCATCATCTTAGTACTTAATATTCTATCTTTGCAAAATAATTAAATAATATTTTAAACATATGAGTCCTAACAACTAAATAATTGTCTTCTTTTTTTTCTCGATCATGTTAAAAATACCAAACAAATACAAAATCTATAAAAACTAAAAAGAAAACATTTTCAAACAAATTACCTTTTTAAAGAACTACGCAACTTTAATTTCTCATTCTGAATGAGAATACGTAAAAACAGGATCAATCCTTGTCGGGTCTTTAAAACAAAAAAAAAATATTTTTATTTCTTATGGTGTTATTTTTGGGAAAAATTAAACATTTTGAAAATCACACTAATTTTGCACTATTTAATTAAAGGTACTGCTTTTGGATAGACACAATAACCAATTCCTGAACCCAAAATTTACTTTTCGTAGATCATGTCTTATTTCATGGTTTTCCATAGTTTTTCTAAAATAAATTATGGTAGTGATTCCAAAACCATTTTTTTTTTCCGATTCATCGTCCCATCGCGATCCTATTTACGACAATATTTTTTATTTATTTAATATAAAGATGCATACAAACCTTAACTATTAATGTAACCACACATTAGTATACATTATTACAAAATTGAGTTCTTATGTTCAATATTTTCAACCTTTGACATTTGTCTTAATTTTTTTGTCATAGCGAGAGATGTCAATTTGACATCGGAAGAAAAAATAAACGTTGATTGATGTAAAAAATTACGGATATGTGACGTTCACCACCACTGAGCACAATTTTCTAGGTTAATGAAAGGGGCCAAATTGACGTTGGAATTTACCTTGACCGACGTCAATTAACATTTGTTAATTTATTAATTGACATCCATCCTAGTTTTTATTAATAAATCATTCATTTTTATAGTTTTACCAACCTTGAATTGAAAAATAGAAGAGCAACAGTTTGACATTTTATACATTTAGAACTCTGTTTCAACTTTGTATGATCAAAACTATAAACTAAAGTTATCTTAAGTAAAACTAAAGTTATCAACTCTGTTCTTGGTAATGGATTGTTGAAGCGTTGCAAAAACAAGACAACTTTATTATGTTTGCATCCTAATGTTTAAAGTTGAATGTGATTTGTAATATGTGAAAGATATATTATTACCTGAGCCTAATCATTTATAATTCTTGTTCGAATGATGGTCTTGATCCAAGACATGACATAGTAGTCGCATGCTCATGAATTTGACTGCATGTTACACTAAACATGATAAAGAAAATAGTTAAATATGAAGGTCTAAAGTTCACATAGGAAAAATAATAACTTAAAGATTAATCAGTTCCAACCTTTGGATACAATATTTGAATTTCTTGTGCCCTGGGCCTACCCATAATGAAGTGATATACGTTTGTAACAAGGATTTTAAGTCAGGTCATTTTCCTGTACAAGGAACAAAATCATACAAATGTGCTTTGACATGGTATGATCATCATTAGTTGCCGATAGGCCCGATCATAAAGCACAAATTGTGAGTCAATTAATTAAGCCTTTATAAAATTATACAATGGGTAACACATACCTATTAATGTATGACGTGATACACATATCTCTTTTGAAGTCAATCATCCATGTTTGCAAATATGATTGCTTAAATTCAATTGTATTTCGAGAAGGTTGAATAGTTTAAAGTTAAAAAAATCCATACATGGATGTCTGACCTTTGTCCATAATGACAGTGTCCATGTATTTATAACAATAAAGTTAAGTATATATATTAAAAAGTAGTAATTTGAATATTTAAATAGGGAAGGAAATGAAAAATCTAGGATTGAAATATTTAACATATTTTCTTCACTAATGACTTTTAACACATCATTTTGAGTAATATACAATGACATGACACTAGAGGTCAAATACTCTTAAGACTCACTTTAACTCTACCAGTCATTTATTCAACATGTATAATTTTGTCATTAGCTTTGGTGATCATCCTCTGCTTCTGCCATGTCATGATCTTCACGGATCACAGGTTCACGCATAGGTTGTTTCTCAGGATGAGAGAACTAAAATAAACATTTTAAAAGTTATGAATAATTTATTTTTAACTTTGACATAAATATACTAAGAATAACAATATAATACTTGTGGTGGACCAAAATATGACATGATCAAAGCTTTAGGTCAAGCTATAAATGTGCCTAAGGTGTAAGACCAACGAAAATATTTATCTTAATAAATATTCTATTATTATTATTATTATTATTATTATTAAAAGTAATGAAGTTTTATGGGTAGACAATAAGATTAATGTGTTTATATAAAATAAAATGTGGTTAATTAAACAAGATTTTGTGGTAGCCCAAATGGTAGCTAATTGTGGTAGCTTTAGGGGCATGAGCCTAAACCCTTTTAGATAGATTTTTACATTGTTTATTTCCTTAAAAAAAAAGGTTACTGGAACCATTTTGATTGAGAAAAAAAATTGGAAAAGAGGTAGAGGGAGATAACTCTTTTCTTTGTGCATGATAGATGAATATTTTATGTTCATGATTATATGAGATATGAGCATGTGCGGTTTTAGTAATGATAGTTATTTGTCCACTTGTGTGAGTTTTGATTTTTTTTTATTATGCTTTACTTATGAGTTACTTCGGTAAAACCTTAATACCCGTTTTATTTACTGTTAAATTAAGTTAAAATTTTGATATATGATTTTTGAAATATATTATTATAATTTGACCGTTTGGATTTGTAATTTAAGGTCAATATTTAGAGGAATTAATTTCGCAATTTTAAGTAAACTAATCACCACTTTAATTTTGTCTTTAAATTACCTCGGTAAAATATCAATTCTCACTTCGTTTATTGTTAGATTAAGTTGAAATTTTGATATAAGATTTTAGAGATATATTACTTCACATTTATCGCTCGGATCATTAATTTAAAATCTGTGCTTAGAAAAATAAATTTCGCATTTTGGAAATAGCTGAAAATCACTTAAATTTTGTTCTTAGGACGTCTTGGTAAAACCTTAATTTCTACCTAGTTAATTGCTAGATGGATCTGAAATTTTGATAAATAGTTCATGACGTATATTAATTCATCTAGACCGTTAGGATGTTTAATTGAATATTTATGTTTAGAGAAATTATTTTCGTGTTTATTAAGGAAATTAAAATCACTTTAGTTTTGTTTTTGAATCATCTAGATAAAATTAAGATTTCTACTTTATTAACTATGGAATCAAATTAAAAATTTTTCAGTAAGTTCTAAAGATATTGTTATTTACTTTGATCGATAAAATATTTGATTAAAGTTGTGGAATTAGAATAATTATCACATGTAATATTCTAATTGTTTAAATTGTTAATAACTTTGAGTGAAATCTTCCAAAGGGCGTCACTTTCTATTTTATTATTACTTTTTGAGAATCAAGGTGCCACGACGCTAATAGCCGTTGCTTTTGTATTTTCAATTTTCCAATTTCTTTAAACGGGGGCTAATAACGTCAGCCATTGCCAAAATTTTATAACAAACCTAATTGATAAGATTTTATGCAAGTAGATGGATACCGCGCTTTAATAAGAACATTAGATAATGAGTTAGACATGCATACGATATAAAATGTGTTGGATCTCTAAAATAATATCATAAATGATTATAAAGGTTTGTAGAATTTAACTAGGGAACTTAATTGTGGAACTTTTTACACATTTAAAGACTAAAATAAATATTTTATGTTTTTACAAATGTAATCCAAAAAAAAATATCAAACAATTGAGAATATATAATATAAGTGACAGAAAAGAAATAATATTATGAAAATGTGGTGGTACATAAAAAGTCTTTATTTGGATAATGTTACCAAAATGAAATACATTTCATGGTCGGTTGAACGAGTTCTTTCTTGCCGTTGCTAAAACCGTCTTGTCAGCTACTATGAAATATGCCGCTGCCGTCGCTAAAAAGAAAAATAGCATTGAATATTTTAATTTTAAAAAATGAATATATTATTTTCAGTAAGAAAAAATGGTGGTGGTTGTGATTATGATAAATGAAACCTGTGGAAATTATGAGAGCTTGAGCTGTGTGATTGAGATTGGCTTTTGCCCAAGGCAGCATCCTCACACTAGCCAGCTGCACAGCACCAATCATAATTCTCATCAAATCTTACACAAAAAAATAAAATAAATAAATAACACTTGGTAGTTAGAATAATTTTTTTAAATAAAAAATATTTAAATTTATAAAATAATTAATATTTAATTAAACCTATATATGAGTGAAAGGGAATGGTTACAGTTGGAATGGCGGTGGCAACACATGCAACAACTGCTGCCTTTGCTCCGGCTAACACACTCTCTGTTTACATACATCCAGAAAAAAAAAAGGTAAGTACTAAAATTACCACTGAATATAGAAAAGTATGGACATGCGAGAATTTATTTTACAGTAGAATTTAGAGAAAAGGAAAAACCAAAGGGGTTACATATGAAGAACATAGATCCATTTTTTATAACCTGTAATTATTTTATTTACGAATTAAAAAGAGAGACTTTTAATTTATGGTTTTTATTAGAAATTTTTATAATTGTATTCAGAGAATCTTCTCTGTAGGAATTTCTATGAAGAAAAAAGAGTTTACATATTGTGAATTAATTTGAAAATTAGTTCTAGATTACCATTTTAAAGATAATTAATAGTAAAGAAAAAGCAAAGTACCATCAGAGCATCGCTTAGCGAAGGCCAATTTTTGATCCAGCGAAGCGATGGTAGGTCTGACGATGACGAGAGGAGAATTTCCTTTGGCCATATCGAAAAAGCGAAGTAATTTGTTAAAGAAGGAAGGAATTAGTAAGTTTTGGTGAGGGGAAAGGTTAAATACTTATATAGGAGTTCTTCAGAATTCAATCTTTGTTTGAGTTCATGGTTTCATAACAATCCAATGTCTTTAGACCATTGTTTTCACACCAATTCATTTTTATCACACATTGAAAGTAATGAAAAATTTGGAGGTGTAAGAAAAAAACAATTAGGTGCAGGAAGAAGCCCAATTCAGGTATAGCCATAAGGTGTGTTTTAGCCCAAAGGTGAAAACAATGGACTTTATGTTCAGTGCCTCTTGGCCCACCTCAAAATCCATGATAAAAATATATTACGGGGGTAGAACACGTGTTCAATTAAATAATGGACTATTTTATTGTGTCTATTTTCTAAAATTAATGTTTATTTAATTAAAAAAAGTATATTTCGTTTTTATATTTATTTGTCGAAGTTTTTATTTCAAAAATAGTTTTTTTTTTCACAGGTAGGTTTTATATGTATATTAAGTAAATGTGTATTTCAATTTTTTTATTTTAAAAATACTTATTTTTAAGATTAAACCATTTGGGTGAATGTATCATGTACCTTTGATGATTTTTATTTTTATTTTTGTGAAAAATAGGTTTAAGCCATGGTTTTGGTTCAGGGAGTGTCCTACCCTCCTTTAATTTAACATCCTAAAAACATTATAATCATCCATTTTTTTTATTTGGAAAAAATATATATAGTGCGGAAAGTTAATTTCTTTTTTTTGAAAGCATATATAAATGTTAAGACTCTTTAACAAGAAAGACACATTGTACTTTTTATAAATAAAAAAAATATTTTTATTACTGTCATGATAGTTATAATTAATTTTATTATAAAACAGAATATTTAAAACTAAAAGAAAATGAACAATTGCTTTTAAAAAACATATATGATCCTTCATATTCTTTTCAAGTATAAAAAACTTTATCTAGTGAGATCTCCATCACTCTTCTTTCAACAAAAACATGATATTATTACCAAAAAAAACACACATCTTTATGTCAAATTTAATTAGTAGAACCTTTCTGCCAAAATTAAAGGATTTTCTTTTTGGTGTCAGAGAGTCTGTCAATTCCTTCAAATACTAAAATATATTTAAGAAAAAAACTTTTATAAAATCTAACCACATATGTAAAGATTAAAAACCCTTTCTAGATCATAATTATAACCAATTATTATTTAGAATGAGTACTTTTACTTTTTTTAAAAAATATTTCTCAAATAGTCAACCAAATTTTGAATGAAAAAGTTTTTCAAGAGATAATTAATTATCTAAATTGGTCTGTAAAAGATGAGTGTTTCAAGAGTTTATAGTTTCTTAATTAAAAATGTCTTTGAAAGATACATTTAGCTTTCATATAAGTATTTTACAAATATTTGACATTTGGTACATTAATACAAACTTTACTTCATATTTAATAGGAAAGGGACTTTGCATGCAGCCAAATAAATTTATGTGAAACATTGAACCACGAACCTATTAAATAGTGCATTAATAAACAGTGCATTAGTATCTTAAGAACAGACTTGAGTATTTACTACCTTTCACTTTCACTCTGTCTTCTTTCAATGAGATCATTTCATTATTTCAGTTCAACTTATCTTTTTTATGAATTTTTATAACTTTGTATTTTTTTTCAATATATTATTCTTCTTGTTTCATAATCAAATTATCTATCACATATTGACTATATAATTTATATATTTAAAACAATTATTTATTATAATTTTTATCACAAATAAATTGGTACCTATATCTTAATAAAATACTAATTCATTAATAAAATAAAATTCATTTTTTCCCACAAATATGTGAAATAAAAAAGTTACATCTAAAAGGAAAAAGTTTGACTAAAAATTTTAAAACTTGGATTTTTTTTTTTTTTTTTACAATAAGTCCTGTAATAGAGATAGTTTTTGAAATGTTGATTTATAGTATGTCATGCCAAATTTGGACTATAACTCACTAATTAATTCTTAATTATTGATATTATAATTGTAACTTCTAACTTTAAATAGAACAACTTATTAATACTTATTGATTTTTCTTAACTATTAGCACTTAGTGTCTTTCTAATACGAATATAAAAATGTATCTTCATTGTTTATTAAAGAAACTCTCACAGAAAGATATTATAAATAAACGCTCCTTACTTCTAGAGTATTTATTAGAAAAAAAAAGTCCAACAAATCCTAAATTTTGTTTTGATTAAGTGCTTATAATAAAGTGTAAAATTCTTTACAAACTTATGAATTTAGACAAAATGCTGGACTTTTAATTAACTCATATCTTGTTTTTATTTACTCATTTGTCTCTTGTTTTAATTAACGTTTTGATCACACTATTACTTCATGCAGAGAGTAGAGATTCATGTCACACACAAAGGAATAGGTTTCATGCATGTTAGGTGTAATGGTGAAACACAATATAGTTCATGTTGAAGATGTTGAAGATGTTGAAGGTGGTTCGTATTGTGTTAATGCAATAATTTCAATGGTGAAGAAAACAAAATGTTCAGAATCAATTTTGGTGATTATAACTTAAGAGAACTGATTTTACTAGTAAGATAATCACTAATAATAACAATTTCGAATATAGAAATTATTACTTAATTTTATTTAAACTAATGATCCTTAGTTTATTTCAACTTAATTTCTACCCATCAAATTTTATCTTAATATAATTCCATCAATTTTAATTTTTTTTAAATAATAACACAATTCATTTTAACATATACTTTATTTTAAATTACTTTTATGGTCAAGGATAAAATAGTAATAATTCAATTTTATCAATTAAAATAATTTTTTTAATCTATTAAACTCATCGTATCATTTACTAACCTTCGTGAACTTTCCTCTTATTTTTCATCAACTTTTCTTTATCCAAACAACCTCACTTAAATCCACTCATACTCATTCTCCCAAATTTATCTTCAAAAACAAACATTAAGGTAAATGTATCCATTTTAAGAAAAAACTATTTGGCCTAGGTTTAACAAGTAATGATGTGTATGATAGTTCTACTTAAAGAAGAGATATGCAGTTAATGGTAAGTAAAGAGTATTTAATGTCTATACTCTAAGAGTGGAAAAATTATAGTTGAAGAAGAATATCTTATTAGTTTCTCTCAAAAAGGCTCAAAGGGATTATTAACTCAACTCTTTCTAAAAAAGACCTTTTGAAGAAGAAAAACTTACAATCACAACAAAAGCAATCATGACAAAAATGTTAAGATTGTAAGCAATGTTTAACCTTTCATGTGTAAGCAAGAACCATAGAATGTGTTCACACCATCTAAAAGAGTGTTTTAAAGGATTTCACAAATCAAAACTTAATTACAAGTGAATTCACAAATCACTATTATTTATTCTTTCTCAATCTCCTCCTAAGACTTAGAATACGAGTATTATTTAATTGTTACTTTACAAACACAAAAGGTATATGATAACATAGAATAATTTATGAGAGGGGATACAAGATTTCTAATAGGTGAATAACTTCACATAATGAATAATACGAATATTTTATATTTTCCACAAATAACAATCCACATCCAAATTTAGAATACTATATTTCTCATATATGATTTGACAGTGAACTCTTAGTTCTTTGGAAAGAAAATTACAATTCATTGGTGTAATCTTCAAGAATGAAATCTCTTTATACTTCATATCATAATGAAATTGAAAATCTTTTGTGTTGATCCAATGTGATGTTTTCTCAAAATTTGTCTAGTTTTAAGGATGAAATGTTGCACTTTTTTTTTGTTACATTATAAACAAGAAAACACTACTCAAATATAAGCAAGAATAATGTGCATTCAAAATAATTGAGAGAAAAAATTATGTTCGCTTAATATAATTTGTTTTAGAACGTTGTTGAGATGATTAATTTTCTTGATGTGTATAACAATTAATTACATATTTAATATATGTACATGATTAAATATAAGCTTTCTTTTTATTTTCAGTTTGGTGTAAAAAAAATATTTGTGATTACAACTTAATTATTGATTTTTATTAAATAATTTTAGAGAGTCTTAGTCAAATTGATGACCTTAGAATGTCTAGAATTTCCCACATCTTCATATAAATTAGAACAAACATAAACATAACAATAGGTTCTAATTCATATCTAGTTTTACCAAAGTTGCACAAATTGAGATAATATAGTGTTTTTAAACTAAGTATAGACAAAAATAAAAAAAGATGGTCTATTAGTAATGTGAAGGTCATCTTGACCTTATACAAAGCCATTGTTGTAACTCATAAAAAAATGTTCTTTATATCTTTATATCACTCTGGTTTTTATTTTTTTAGTTTCATTAATTATCTTAAGAAAAACTATTATTTTAGATTATGTAAAAAACTCTTATATTTTAAGACATACAATTCAGTATGATTTTCCTTACAATATTGTCTAAATGATAAAAGTTATTTTCAAATACAAATGCTACCATGATTTTAAAATCATTCTCAAATACAAAGAGAATAATTTTTTACTACATTAATAAGAATACAATGTTTTAGTGTTATCAAAAGTGTGTGAAAGAAATAATACAAATACTTATTTTTACTTTTTTGCAAAGATTTGTGAAAAAAATAAATATAATTGATTATATTTAACAAATTAATTAATTATATTATAAACATTAACAAAATATTTATGATAATTAATAACATTTTTAACGTGATAAATTATTTCCTAAATATTATATATACATATATAACTTATTGTGTTAAAAGGGATAATTCATTACATTTATGTAAATATAATAAAATATTTATATTTTATTATTATAATATAAATAAATAATTAACATAAAAACATTACAATAATAAATACAAAAATAAAATAAAATAAATTATTTATTTTTTATGAAGTGAATTATTTTAACATTTAGTAATTAATTTTATAAGAATTTTTAAATTTAATTACTTAACTTGTGAATTAAATTTATTATATTTTAATTCTTTTAAAGCAGTATGTGAAACAAAAACCATACATAATATGCAATCAATTGCTTAAATAAATTAAATTTTAATTTTAAAATAATTTTTACTATTATTTTACTTTTATAAAATAACTATTTTATAATTAATTTTCATTCAACTTTAGTTCTCACTAATTCTTATTAAATTACAGTGAAAGATATTTTGGTAATTTCTCATAACTCTAAATTAATTTAATTATTTTAGATTATATCAATCAATTATAAATTATTGAATTATTTTCTTTCAGATCGTATTTTCTTTATCTGTGTGCAAACAATTTCAATCTTTAGTCTTTTTTTTTTCTCTTTCTAATGCCAGCAAAAACATAAATATTTTTTTTCATGCATCTCTAATATCAAATTCATACTGGCTCATGATTGAAGACAGGTTGCATTAAAAATTTTGCATGGCAAATGTTGTAATATTCTGAATATGAACTGTTATTTATATCGTGTGGTTTGTCGAGGCAGGGGATACCAATGTCGGATGTGTTAAATTCCAACTCGCAGTTAATGTTGTTAGTGTTTGGTCTCTTTCAACTCTGTTCTAAGATTCTCTTACATATTCGGTGGTTTAATCACACTCCAATATCCCAAGGAAGGGAATTATGGGACTCAAGATGTATTGAATTCGCATGGTTTTAATTCACATCATTAATTTATGATATGCATATATTTTAATTTTTATATATTTATTTATTTATTATTTTATTTTTTTAATAAATTATATAGTTTATAAATTTATATAATTCTTATTTTCTTTTTAAATATATGTTAAAAGTATTAATATTGTATCATCCTATTTTAATAACATATAACTACTTAAAAAATATCCCATTTTAATATTTAAAAATAAATTATATATATATATATATAATATGCTATTATAATTATCTAAATATAATTATAATATTAAGAATATATAATGGTCCTATATAACTACAAGATAAACAAAATTTTTTCAAAGAGAAAGATTATTCATAATCAAATAATCTTAGCATTAGTGGAAAAACGCTGTTTAACGTCGATTATTTTGGGCTTTTAACGTCTTATTCACAACTGACGTTAATACCGATGACGTTAACGGGACATCGAACATTCACATAACAGACGTCTATACAGACGTCAGTTAGTGCATTGTCTGACGTCACTAAACGTCGGTGCAGGCGTGTAAACCGACGGCTAAAGGCAATATATAGACGTCGGAGCAAGCAATAACCGACGTTTAAGAGCACATAAAGACATCGAACATGTCACTAACCGCCGTCTAATGTCACTATAGACGTCGGTGTATGCATTAACCGACGTCTAATATAGTCGTTGTGTTTTAGTGCAGTTTTGTTCCTGTCTTTGGATAGCCCAATAGCATACTCTTTCTTTGCTAGTTTTCCCCGAAAAAAAGCTTGCGTCTTTTGAATTTCTCATGACATTTCAACCCAAAACCGAACCTGGGTTCTTGCCTAGTTCCATTTTCAACCGCAAGAGGGAAAAATTACGGTGAAACAATAACTAGGCAACAACCTAGGGTCGTTTTTGGGTCGAAACGCCACGCGAAATCCAAAAGACGCCGTTTTTTCTGGGAGGCAGCTAGCAAAGGAAGAATGTGGTACTGCGTTACCCTAAGAGAGGAACAAAACTGCACTAAAATACAATACAAGGAAAACAAATTTTAATTAGTTGAACCAGAAGAGTAATATAATCGGTCTAAACAAAGTTTAAACGGTTTAAATAAGAAAACACGCACCTGGAATGCAATGCCGCAAGAGAGAAAAAGGAGAGGAGGAAGACGATGATGTTATCAGAATCTAGAATGCAATGGCGCAAGAGAGAAAAAGGAGAGGAGGAAGATGATTAAATGAGGCGAGTCTGCAAGGCGAAACTGCAATGCCGTGAAACTCCTCCGAGTATGCGGTTTATTTAACATGAAATTAGGCGTCGGTTGCTACAGAAACTGACATCTATAGTCACGTAGACATTTGTTATATTACTAATGTGACGTCGAAATAAACTTTTAATTTGTCTATTAGACGTCGGACACAAGGGGCGCTGACGTCTACGGCACTGATCAGATTGACGTTTCATTTCCTGTCAGGAAAGTAGACGACGTTTGTCCTGGGGTGCCGACGTCTATAACATTTTAGACGTCGGTGCCCCTTTACCGGACGTTGAATTGCCTGCGAGTTTGGTGAATAGCATTAATTACATCACATAGACGTCACATCCCGAGAAGTCCGACGTCTATGTTGCAGAAATTGACTGTCTTCCCGCCTTCCGGACATTATAGACGTCGGTTTTTGACTATGTGACGTCTAAGCGCTCCGTCACAACCGACGTCACAACCGACATCAATGGTTTTTGACTACGTGATTTCTAAGTTTGGTGAAGAGCATTAATTGCAGCCAGGTAGACGTCAGCCCCCTGTCACAACTGACGTTAATGGGGGCAAGAAAGATTGTCTTCTCGCCTACCTCAGGCCCTTGGAGGTCGGTTTCAGGCAAAGCAGACGTCGAATATATCATAGACGTCGATTGCTATAAAAAGCGACGTTCAGTTTACCAACTTATTTACGATAATGCCACCGTCCACTAGTATAAGTCGGGTTACCACCAATCGACGTCTTATGGGTGACGTTAAACAGTGTTTTTCCACTAGTGTAGGTTGTGTTCATTTGGGGTTATTTCCTGTTCACGATGATGAGCAAGCGATGAATTGCGCTGAAAGTTGTGTTCGCATGAGATGAATTGCGCAGAACGAATGCGATGGAATTGCGAGATATCCACTTTTTTGGTCACTCGTTATCCAGAAGCGATTTGCACAAATTGTTTACGAAATGTCTCATTTGCCCTTAATATTTGCAAGGTGCAAGTGTGTTTCAATAGTTGTCCAAGAGAGAAAGCTAAGGTGAGCTTTGGTTCTACATGTTTACACCGTCTGTATTTCATTTTGTCGTTGCAGAAGTTGAAGAAGATATGCTGCATCCATGGAGGAGATGAAGAAGACGGTAGTTGATAAAGACGATGAGTGTGCAAAGTGGAGAAGAGAAGGACGCTGAAATCATAACCGGATCGAAGCACGTATATCCGATTATAGGACTGTGAAGAGAATAAACTGCAACACGTATTCGGTTACGTCCTTTGCTTATTCATAATCAAATAATCAAATAAACAAAGATTTTTCAAAGAGAAAGCTTATTCATAATCAAATAATCTTAATCTTATACTATTATATTACTCTCGTCGATTAACTGTTATATCATACTCACATTATCAACATAGTAATTGCAAATAAAAAAAATATATAAGTAAAAACAAACACACAAAAAAAAAATAAATTAATGTAAAAAAATATCATATAACAAATTGAGAGATATTGTTAAACTATTGATAAAACAAAGTATAAATATTGACAACACATGTAATATTCAGAAATATTATGTATATAAATATTAATTATTTAAAAACATTCTCATTAAAATATAGCTAAGATATATTAATAATTAGATAGGCAATACAATTAATTTTATAATTTTTTACTTCAATTATATTTATTATAAATTTATTTATTTACTTCAATTCACTTTCTCAAAACAAGTTCATTCTTTTTACTATCTTTACTTCTCTTTCTTTTTTCCCCTTCCTCCTCAACTATCCAAGAAAGAGAGAACTCTTTATTTTTATTTCTTTTCTTTATACCTAGACTATCATAAAGAGAGAAAAATCTTTAATTAGGTGTAAAAAGGTCAAAGCCTTTTTTTAATAAGACTGTACTCATTGTTTTAAAAAATTACTTATAAAATAATTCTGCAAGTGCTATTTAAAAAAAAAAAATCATCACAATAAGTATCTTATTTTATTTCCTAAAATAAATTACTAACTCATTTTGACCCTATTGTATTCTTCCTTGTTTTCTCTTTATTATATGACATCATACACAAAATGTATACAAGTTTTATTGCTTTGAAAAGCTTGTTTAACAACCATTATTCAATCAACAATTGGAAAGTACTTTTACTCTTTTTCTTTTCATATATAAAAGTTAATATGAATCATTATTATGATCTGAAATTCATAATAAATAGATTAAAGAATTAGATCACATGAGTGAGCAATGATACATTAAGAAATTCATTTAAACACATAAGTTTATTTAATTGTTAAAAAAATATTATTAGTTTAATGACTAAAAGGAAGAGGACCAATCTAATGAAGAAAAAAAAAACGTATGAAATGATATTGGTTGTGTTAGTTGGTATAATGAGGGTTTAACATAATTTAGGTTTTGGAAAAAATAGAGATTATTTGCATGATTAGAATGCTGTTGGTTCTTTGGTGAAAGTTGAGAGTTTGATATTTTTGTATTCCATGAAGCAATGATTTATGAGAAATTGAAGAGGGTGAAATTGTCCTATATATGTGTCTTTTTTTCATCATATGCATCCTTCTTGTGTCTGTCCATTTCCTTTTATATTTATCAATCTACCTACTCAACAACCTCGCGTGCGTTTCTGTCTCTGTCTGTAAAGACACCTCAAAATCACATTTTCAACTATACAATCTTCCATTTTTACTCTTTTTTTTTCTTTTTATCCTTCTATTTAGATATGGCTAATCTACTTCACTTAGTCTAAGAATAGAAAAATTTAGTTTAGATTTATTCTGATTGGATCAAATATAGAATTTTGGCTGAGATCTATTTCTATTGTATATTAAAAAAAAATACCAAGTTTAATATTCTAAAATATATCTAAATGGTTTTTAATATACCAAAGTCAATATATTTTAGAGATAAACCTAGGTAACCATATAAAAAATATATCATAAACTATTTTTCCTTTGAAAAGTTGGCTTATGCTTTTTTTCTACCACTACCATCAAACATATTGATGACACAAATTATATATTTTTTATAAAGTAAATACAAATCATAAAACAATTAAGAAAAACATGGATTTTTGAGTACCTTTTTGACAAACTTTTTTTAGTACTTTTTTGAGAATTTGAGGAATAATTTTTGAATTTGAAAGTTTGAGTAGGAATAAAGAGAGCCTACGTTTCCCAATATTTATTAGTTAAGAGTATAGACAGGTGGTGATCTTATATGACTTAAAAATTTATCCATGAAAGTGACCTAACAGCATCATTTCTTGCTCACTGTTTGGAACATAAAAGATAAACTTTTCACCTTCTTTGCACACATTTCAATTTCAAAATTATGGTTGACATTAATGCTTGTGTACATAAGAGAAGACTTTCATACACCTGAAAACTTTTATATTAATGTTCAAACACCACCCGAAATTACAACATAATTCTAAATCATATTAATGTTTCAAAATTAATTTCAAAATATACCATAAATAAATAAAATGAGAGATAAGTTGACCATTTTTTTAACACATGCATTCAGCATTTTACAGCTCATCATGTTTAAAGAGCTGTATGAAAGTTATGATAAAAGCTGATGCTATTCCATTAATGCTGTACTATCCTCTGTGAGCATAAAAAAACAAC
>CM050918.1:36043529-36081029 GCA_027742785.1 Vigna reflexopilosa
CTTGGTAGTGAGAAAAAACATGTAAGAAGCCTTAATTTGTGTTGTGATAATTAATGACATTTGGGCAGAGCTGTTTTTCCTGAACTATTTACATTTCACGGTCAGAAGTAGTCAAAACGATGAGTAATCTGAAAGGGTTGATCCTTGTCTTTGTTGCTTAGTTTCTGTAACAAAACTCTACGCCTAATGTTGTTGAAATCAGCATGGAAATCAGGTGGTTTAACTGATCTAATCAGAGCCCAGTTGACCCCCTTGAAGAAATCGTGCCTCTTGATCTCAACCGAGCCCATGCAGCATCCGATTCTCTTCTTTGGGTTCTTCACCAAGAGCTTGCTGATGAGGTCTTGAACCTTCACCGTCTCTTCATACTCCTTGCTGCTACTCACTGCAATTCTAGGGAAAGTCAAGGGCTGCTTCAGAATGTTGGTCAGTGTTTTCTCGTTGTTCTCACCTTTGAAGGGTGTTCTCCCATACAACATTTCATACAAGAAAACCCCATAAGTCCACCAATCCACTGCACTACCATGTCCTTGCCCAGAAATCACTTCCGGTGCCAAGTACTCATGGGTTCCCACAAATGACTTGGACCTTGCATTGATGGGCTCTGCAACCATCTCTGTGTCAACCTCACACACCTCCACATTTTCCCTTATAACTGTTCTCACCTTCTTCTTTCTCTTGCTTGAGCCAGAGAAACATGATTGCATTGGGGCAGCACATGATGATGTTCTTGTCTTCGCACTACCTTCTGATCTGGTTTTGCTTCTCAACAGCTTTGGAACCACCTCGCATCTCAGACACAGATCAAAATCCGATAGCATAATGTGACCGTCCTCCCTCACCAGCACATTCTCCGGCTTCAAGTCCCTGTACACTATGCCCTTCATGTGCAGATACTCCAGTGCCACCAGTGTCTCCGCTGCATAAAACCTGCATTTCTTTTTCATCTTAGTTAACCAATTCAGAAAACATTTTCTATATTTTTCAAAACCTTTTTTGTTTATTTTCATGTTGTATTTTATAAAACTACATACCAAAGTGAGTTTTGTAATGAAAAAAGGACATTTGATTAGAATGTTGTTAGCGAAAACCAAGGAAACATGTAATATTACTGTCATACTTGGTTGATGAGATGGTAAAGCGTTTTTCCGGGAGGCGTTGGCGAGCGGAGAACAGGTCTCCGCCGGGGCAAAAGTCCATGACGAAGCAAGAGTAATGAGAGGCATCAAACGCAGCGTGTAGAGTAGGCAAGAAGGGGTGGTCCATCATGGCCAGAATCTCCTTCTCCATCTCCGCTCGGTGAAGCTTCTTCCGTATGGCAAGAGCCTCTCTATCCACCACCTTCATGGCGTAGAGGCACTGCCGCAACCCCACCACCGGGTTCCGTATCTGGCAGAGGTACACGTTCCCGATGTCGCCGCTGCCGAGCCGCCGCAGCAGACGGAAGTGGTCGAGGCCGATGGTGCCGGTGTGGAGGCGGAGGCGGCGAATGGCCTCGCATGCAGCCCTTGAGGTGGTCTCGGCGGTGGAGAGGGAAAGGGAGGTGCGGTTGGCGCGGCGGAAGCTAAAGGTGCTGAGCCAGCTGCGAGAGGAGTCCGGTGCGGTTACCGAGGAACAGTTGCTGTCGTTGTCGGAGGATTCGTCTCGGTTGGTGGAGGCCATGGAAGACATGGTGGTAGGAACATGTAAGTGCCTTTTGGTGGGGCTTGTGATGAGAAGGAGCTTCACATTACCGTTTTATATATACAGCACCACTCAAACCTGCTTTCTGAGTATCACCAACTGTCACCAATTTTTCTTTTCTAGAATAAACTCAAAAACAAATAAAAAATAAAAATATCGAACATATGGTTTTACAACAAAACTGACAAATGGAAATTAAACTGCAAGTAGTATTTCCAAATGTTATCAATAAAAACTCATCACAATTCAGTAAGTTTATAATTTATTGAATTTAACAAAAAGTTTAATTTTAAAAAAATTAAGTTACAATTGTAAAAGAACTTAGAAAATATAATATTAGACTTAGAAAATATAATATTAGAATAAATATGTGTATTAAAATAATGGGATTAAATATTTTATTTTAAAATAATTTTATAATATATATAGAATTTTCTAGCGTTTCATTACTTTAAGAACACTCTATTTCTCTAAAACACTGTTCTCTTTCCTTTCTCTCACTTCTCTTTACAAATTCTCACACTTGGATCATCTGTTTGACGATCAGGAGGTATCCAGACGATCACTGTGTTAAGAGCTACAAATCTGACCGATCAATTGGGCGAATCGAGTGGGTAAGCGGTTAACTTTTTTCTCTAGCGTCTAGGGTTCTTGATCCTGTAAAATGATTTTGTTTGCATGGATCAAGAGTTCCTTTCCTTCAAATTCTAGCTCAAATTAGGTTCTAAAATTTCTCTTCTATCACCATTTGGTGATTTGTAGGTGTTTTTAGAAGTTCCTTGTGGTACAAGTCACGGTCGGGGTATTTCTAGACCAGAGTGTGTTTGCTAGAGGTAAGGGAAGCTAATTTACTGCTTTTAATAGAAATGTATGGTACGAGTTTGATGATTTTGATAATTAAACTATTGGAGTTGGAAAGTGCGACTTTGTGTGAATAGTAATTTAGTGAAATACATGCTTTGTTGGTTGAGGGATGCTATTCATGTGTGAAATATGTTGTGTATATGTTTGTGATGCTGGAATTGATGTGGATTAAGTGAATTATGCTAATTGAACTGTTAAAAGGAAAGAGTAATGTTAATTGCAGTTGTTTTGGTCAAAAATTGGGGTTTAGTGTAGAAAATTGGTAAGCTAGGATGGGAGAACTGATTAGATGAATTGGAGGTTAGTTATGAACTGGTTTAATGCAGGTTTGGTACCTTGGAGGAGTAGAAATTTGAGTTGTAGATAGTTGGTGGGAATGAGGTAGAGTTCTACTTATGTTGGAACTTAATTTGGAGGAAGTGAGGTAGTGAAAACTTGATTTTGAAGTTCTATGTACAAATGGTCAGTTTGGACAGTCTTGCTAAGTCATTTGGGACTTGTTAGAGCCCCTAAGTTAATTGAAATTGTGCCACAAATGGTAGAATTCAATTTGGGTCACTAAGTTGAGTTTTTGAGAGTTTTTGGGTGAGATTTTGAGTTCCCTTGTTTAGATTTAGGTTAGAAGTGTTTAGACAACCTTGGTTAAGTATAATTAGGTATATAACACAATTTAGGAGGGTTAGAAGTTGGGAAAAATAGTTGGAATTGCTAAACTTGGTGTAGGTCGTGTAATTCCGCAGATTTTGGTGTTGCAGATTATGCAGACTCGCTGAGCGAATCCATTCGCTCAGCGAATGGTTGTAGAGGTAGGTCCCTTGTCTGAGGACTTTCGCTCAGTGAGAGGGTGCACTGAGCGAGTGGTTAGGTCTGGGAACACTGTCAATTTTATTCGGATAGCGAATGGATGCGCTCAGCGAGTTCTTGTAGAGGTTGGTATTCTGTTTGAGGACTTTCGCTCAGAGAGAGGGTGCGCTGAGCGAATGATTGAGGTTTGGGGGCACTGTCAGTTTTATTCGGATATCGAATGGATGCACTGAGCGAGTGAATTGAAGGTCTGGTCCACTGTCTGGTGAGTTTCGCTTAGCCAGGGTATGCCTTGAGCAACTAGTTCAGGTTTTAGTTTACTCTTTAATTCCTTGTTCTAGTTTGATGTAAATGAAGTTTTGTGATCCATTGTGAAGCATTTATGAATGTGTATTATAGTATGTGATTGATTATATCATGAGTTATGTTTCAAAATGAAAGTAAAGTTCCAAAGTAGAATCTCTTGGTGAGATTCAAGTGTATTTTAAAATGAATGCAGGAGCTCAGTCTTAGGGTTATCCTGGAACTCCAATGGTCTTTTATTCTCACATAGAGATGATTGATCCATGTCGTGAGGAGTAGCATAAGGTCTTAGTCTTGGAGGCTTTCAGTATGCTCCAAGGCCCGGAATAGACTAACCTCGTGAGTGTGGTAGGGTGAAACCCATTGGCAATGATTTTGCAAAGTAGTAGAAGCCACCACGAGTGCACAACCCGCCATAGCTTGGTAATCATTCTAAGTCCGGACAGTCAAAGTCAATGTTGTGTCATGCATAAAGAGTTGTAATGGTTTAATTGATTTGTATGATTGTACGTAATGTGTTTGATAAGTATGTTGACTGATCTTTCATTTAAACTAGCTTACCCTGTTGTTTGTGCTTGTGTTTTGTATGTATTAGTGCTTTTTTCTTTGCTATGATCATCCTGTGAGTGTGAGCAGAGGGAGACGATGTGTCCTTGGAGCAGGCTTTGGATGTGGACGACGCGACAACATAGATTAGTTATATTAGTATTGTATATAGTTTTGTAGTAGTTAGGTTGTATATAAAGTTTTAAATTCTATGATTATTTTGGATGACTCTAAAGTTTATACTTTATATCTTAGTCTATAACTGTTCTATTTTATCATATTTGTGATAACTCTTAATATAGTTTTATATTATATTTTTGAGATGTTACAACAGTAGTTATCAAAATATATCTTAACACTTATTTCTTGTTTGAATAACTTAAAACATAAAATATTTTAAATCATTAATTAAATATATATTTTAGAAAAAGAAATAAAGAAAACGAAGTCAAAATTTGGATAGTTGAAGAGTGAATTTTAGTCAATTTTGTAACAAGGACTCACAGAACAAAGGGCAAAGTTTTACTCTCTCTAGAAACTAAATTACCCGATCAAAGAAAAGGAAAAAGTATAGAAGTTGAGAAAATTTTGGAAAAATATACTTTCACATATAATTTTTTCCATTCATTTACTTTTCTTTACATTTTACTTTGTTTATTTTTCAAAAATTATAAAAAATTTATTTTTTTTAAATATTTAAATCTTATTAAATATATTAAATGAATGTAAATATATGTTATTTTATTATTACTCAAAATTTTGTTTGAATTCATGGAGAAAGAAAATGGTGATGATGGACTTAAAAGAAATTCTGCAAGTCATTATTAGTAAACACCAAAGATCTTTACTTGAGGAGCTATAAGACAGAATTAAAGGGATTTAATGTGGATCATAAAACTAATGTCAAAAGCTCAACAGTGAAAAAATATTCCTTAAAAAATCAATATCGGTGGCGGAAAAAAGCTTAGGATCGAATCGATTTCAAACATTTTATGTAAGCCATGGAAAAATATTATGTGGATCATTTTGATGCTTCCTCATTGATATCAATTCGGCCTTTTGGACAGGAGTTGTATTTTTTAGATAAAGTTTTAAATCTAATTTAATTAAAATATGTTGAGGAAATGAACGGAAGAGACTCATTGCAACAACAAATAATACCATCCAACATGTTACAAATAAAACGGGTAGAATATAAACGAACTAACGTAAGCAACATTAGTTTTCGTTTTAGAGCATCCAACATGTATATATGTTCATGTTCATCCATTTTTAGAAGTAAGTTTTTGTATATTTTATTTTCATCCAACTACTTTAGAGCATTAGGTTGGATTTGCATTTCATTTTAGAAACATTTGAATTTCATCTAAAGTATTTCTAGAGTGTTTTGAACAAGAGAGAGTTTTCTTCTTGCTTGGGTTTATCTTATATCATATGATCAAATGGTGACTTAATTCAACACTTATCTTGAAGCATCATTAGGTGGTGTGACTTCCTCCATTGAATAAGAAGTTCTTTCTCTTCATACTTTCTCTTTTCTTCCATCAATTTTTTAATTGAATTGATATTCCCTTGTTTCGATTTTGTCCATAGGAATTTCTATCCTATTTTTGTGTTGTTATGTTTTTATTTTGTACTTAGCACTAGTTTCACTCTTAGATGCAAACTTGTACACTTATTTAATTCCATAGATTAAATTTGTATTTAGCTGTGAGCATATTTGAGATTCATGTTGTTTGTGTTCTAAATTCTAAAAATATAAAGAAAATCAAGTTTTTATCCTAAATCAAGCTAAAACATAATTAGACATTCAAGATATGAATGATTAGAAGATTTTGTTGCACATAACCTATAACTTGCTTTATTGAACAAAAATTATAACATTCATTACACAAAACAAATCATTCAAATACTTATTCATACATTTTATCATTAAAACTACCTATAAATATATAATGAAGTGGTTTTAGAAGAGTAATAGATTGTAAGAGTCATAACAATATCTTCTTCAAGATGACTAAGTTATAAAGAATAATCTAATTGTAAATTATTTACTTCTATATGAAGTTATTTTTATATGAGAAAGTGGAGTGCATATTTCATATTCAATGTAGGTATTTAAAACTTTGTAATAAAATGAATCTTTGTTTTATAAACTAGAGAGGCTTTTGATATACTTAGCTAGGTGGCTTTTGTGTACTTGTCTTGGAAGCGTTAAGCATTTAGTGTTAAACTCAATGAAGATTATTGCATAGTTGGAATAGGATCTATAAACTTTTTTTGAATAGACTTTGTGTATTTTAATATATAGTCAAGAGTAATTTTATGTACTTGTTATAAGTTATAAGTGACTATAGTAATCATTACTTTACCTTTTGTGGTTTAGATTTGGAAAACTAAATGTAGTCTTATTTGGGTAAACAAACATAAATTATGTGGTCTTGATATTCTTTTTTGACATATTAAAAAATATTTATAAAACCATCAAATAACTTTTGCATAAGATTTTTCAAATGTATTTTAAATAAAACCTTATTCAACCCTCTTTTAGAGTTGATTTTTGAAACTCCATAAACATATAACACATAAAGAATCAAATGAAAAATTGGAGAATGCTATCTTCAATCATCTGTCAAATGATGACACCTTTTATGGTGTTGTCAAGAAATTGGACAAAATAAAAAAAAAGTATATAACAAGTAGGATTGGTAGGTGTGAAATTCAAACCTTTTTCTTGTAATGCAATCTCAAATGAGTGAATTTCAGGAAATGAAATGAATACTCTATATATCTAACTTGTTTGAAGAAAATATGACTCTAAATATATCTTCTTGTCTCTTAGGAAGAGTCACTAGAACAATGCTAAACCAATAAAAGAGTAAAAAACTCTAAATAGGATAAATATTTATTCCAATATATATATAAAAAACCAACTCATGGTTTTAGCAAGCTTTTACAAAATAAAAACTAATTCCACAAATAAGAGAGAAATCTGAAATCATCATATCCTCTGCCAAATGAAATCCTTCAATTTAATATTCTCTCTCTTTGAACGAGAGTTGTGATGCGCCCTTTTTGTTTTGTCTTTTTTAGTCACATGGCCAATATGTTCAACCCACTCACCCTCCTTCATAGCACCTTTTTTAATATTTGTTATAATACTCTCCCGTTTGAAAACAACCTTGTCCTCGAGGTTGAAGTTTAGATAAGCCTTCTATTAGGAGCCCACACAACAACCAAATATACCAACAAGTATACTGGATATTTTGTAGTATAACAAGTGTTGTATCCAAAGAAATTTGGTCAAAAACACAATGTTCTAACTAGTTTGATCGTTGATAAAACAGTAAATGGGTTGTAAGATATACAAACAAAGTTGGTTCATGAAAACAAAGTAAAAGACGTTATAAAACAATTTGGATTAGAATTGATTGACTTCCAAATGATTTAAATGTGTTGAAGTTTGATTACACCACTTTGTCCCTTTCTTGTAATGGTTCTATTATTAAATATGATGCTGCAAGTAATCAAGTCCTAAGAGTTTTCTTTGAATGTAACTCTAGGTTCACCCTTGACATCTAGAGTCTAGGATCACAAAAACTTCAGTATGATTCCTCAATGACTGCTTGAATGGACCACCTGCATTAAAATCAATACTCTATAGCTAATTTCAACCTTAGATATATTCCTAGCATCTAAAAACCTATAGAAGAATTGATTGGACCATAACTTGAAACTAGTTTCTACTCAATCTCAAAACAGTGAAATAAGATGAGTGATCAGTTCATCCAATAACAAGTATAAACTAATTCACGAACATATAATTAAAATCAAGCATTCATAAATAAAATAGTACAAAATACAAGAGAGTTTCAAAGTGGCTTAAATCTCACTTCAACACCAAGGAGATTTTTCTGCTCATAATAGGTGGGAAGAAGTTAATACAAGAAAGGAATTTCAACTCTTAGTCCTCTAATGATGTTCTTTAAAGTACAAAGGAAATATGTGAGAAGACTCTCTAAAGTCTCTCTCTAAATCTCTTTAGAAAGTCTGGCAAAAAGTCTCCAGAAGGCTCTCTCAAAATAGAGAGGAAATTATGTTTTTATAAACATTCTAAAGCGTGGCTTTAGTGGTGGCGTCATGGCTCCAGTTGTGAGGTTTCCTCCCAAGGTGGACTTTCTCTATGGCTTAGGCCTTGTGCTTATGTGCTAGAACCCTTTGAGATAACTTTTAGGAGAAGTATTTTTCATGGTTTTAGCCTCAGGTCAAAGTTTGAGGTTTTCTTCCAAGATGAGTTTCTTCGTGTGGTCAAGCCTCAGATTCCACGTTGTAGTCGCATTCAAGTCAATTTGCCATATTTTTCATAGAACTCCTTTGTTTTCTTCATATTTCACTTTTGACTCTCTAAATTCATCAAAATCTGCAAAATAAGTAAAATTGGGATGATTACCATAAATATTTAACAAAATCCAAACAAAATAAGTGTCAAATTAACATCAAAACTAACTCATATTACACTTATCACCTTCTTCATATCTTCCAATTTGTCCCACGAATTTTCAGCCTCTAGCAATGAATCCCACGGTACCAATACTTTCGAGATATCCCTTCCACTTTTGTGAATAATAGGTGTGCCAAGATTTTATAAGGGCTCAATATAGGACCAAATTCATTAGTTGTTAATGGTGAAGGTAGGTATTGATGATTTGACTCCCCTTTAAACTTCTTCAGCAATGAAATGTGAAATATTGGATAAATCTAATTTTTTCTATTAAACCTAAATTTCAATGGGATAAAATGAGCAAGTTTAGACAATCTATCAATAACCACAACAATATTAGAATATGGTAATGACATGATAAAGTCTATGGTAATATCCTCCCATATGAGTGGTTGTAGTAATCCAGTAGGCACCACCGATTGAGTCATTTTGGTTTGCTGTCAAATAATATATTCTTGCACATATCTTCTAATGTCTTCTCGCATTCTATTCCAGTAGAATTTAGCACTAATTCTAGCAATTATTCGAGTGATTTCAGAGTGTCCTATAGAATTATGAAACTCATGCAAGATCATTTTAATTAACTCCACTTCCCTTGGCAACATAATTCTTCCTTTCCAAACCAGAACCTGCTACATTAAACTATAATCTCCACTCTTCCCACCATCATTTAAGACAATCTTGATAGATTTTCATCAAGGACTCATCCTTTTTTTTGTAGCACAGCCATGTATTGGAGGGTTCTGACCATGCCATAATACGAATGAGATGCTTTCCTTGACTCAATACTACTCCAGTGCCTATCGCTGAGGCATCTGTTTCGAAGACAAAAGATTCATGATCAAGTAAGGAATGGCTAATAGGAGCAATTGTGAGAGCTATTTTTACATCGTCAAAAGCTTTTGCTGCTGCAAAAGATTTCTTTAATAGTAATAACATTTAGTGCTCAATAATCATTGCATACCCTCCATATCTCATCTTTCTTATTGACCAATATATATATATATATATATATATATATATATATATATTGTTTAAAACATACAAGAATTCGTATTTTGATATGCAGTATTGTATATGATTTGTGTTTCCTTAGTAGGAAAAAAATGTGTATGTTATTGCATGTGATGCTTATTTTTATTATTTAAATTTGTTTAAAGAATAAATGTAACTAAATGATGGAAAAAATTAATAGATGAAGGTATCACAAAATGAGTACAAACTGGATGGTTGAAATAGAGAAAAGAATCGTATTATTATTAGTGATTGTAAAGTATTTATTGAAGTCGAAATTTATGATAGTAAATGTTGGGTTTTAGAGAAATCCCAAACACACACACACAATTGAGAATGTTAAGATGAATGTATGACAAAAAAAAATAGAAAATTTAGAGATAATGGCATACAGTTATCATTACTAAAAAAAGACCTTGTTACTTAAAAGTGAACTGAAAAAATGTAAACTTATTTTTTAATAATTAAACTTTTAAATCTAATTTAATTTTATAAAATTAACTTAGATTTACATTTATTTATATACAAAAAAAATTTGTCTCATTTTTAATCAATATAAAATATTCAATAATGTCAAAACCATTTCAAACCTAAGACTAACTATTAATAATATTTTAATAATTGTTCAATAAAAATGGCATGCTAAATCTAACAAAGAGTCAATTTTATTAAAATAAATTTCAAATAACTTTAATACTATTTAAGTTGAATTTAAATTTAATTTAATCTTATAAAAGTCTGAATTTACATTAATTTACACAGTAAATTCATTTTATCTTTGAGGTGAGATCTTTAATAAAATATAATGTATATTTTGATTTATGATAAATAAGTAATAATAGACATTATTTTGTGAAAAAAAAAATCCACAGAGAAAAGCTGTATTCCAAGTTGGCGCAGACCGGTTTTACTTAAAGAAAGAAAAAGATTGTTTGGGGGCAAAGTACAACTAAAGGACAGAATGATATGTAGTACACGTGGCAGAGACAGACACACCCTCGTCATCTGCCGGGAAAGTTGGAATTTTTAATGAAAAAGAAGGAAGAAATTGCGGGGATCCAAATCCGAGTTTCTCGTTGTTTGGTCATATTTATTATTCATGGATTAAGAGTCACGTAATAAATAATTATTGAATAAATCAATATAAATAATTTGTAGTGTTTTGAGGATTTCCAAGGTTGTTTTGTTGCCCCAGGAATTCATAGAGAGCGAGGTGTACACATCAATCTCTGTGGAAAAATGGGGACGACCAAGACCAGCTCCAATTCTACCTCAAAATCTGATCATAATAATAATAATAATGTCAATGGCGACAAAGACAAACACAACACCACCAGAATGGTGTTGAATGTCTACGACCTTACCCCTCTCAACAATTATTTGTATTGGTTCGGCTTTGGAATCTTTCATTCTGGCATTGAAGGTTTCTTTCAACTTTCTATTTCTTTTCTCATTTCTCTAAATCCTAATGTTATTTGTTTTTCTTCTCCATTTTCCATTCCATAACCTTAATCATTTCTCTTCTCCATTTTCCTCACCCTATGGAAGGATGTTTGTTTATTCTTCTTCTTCTTCGTTTTCATATAATCATACGATGCTTCATGATTGAATGCAATTTACTAGCAAAATAGGTTTTTAATTTCTGCCAACTTGCTACCACATATAATGTCCAAAAGGGTTTTGAAGATGAATATCTGCAGAGAAAGATACAGATGAGAATCAAAAGAACAAATTTATATACTTTTTTTTCCTTGGAATAGAATAATAGCCACATTGTGTTATGATTCTTTATATAGAACCTCTGACTGGTTGTATTCAGCTTTTCTCTAAATCTCATTCAAGGAATGGTAACAAATACATATGATTTTGTGTGTATTAATGTTGTAGTTATCCCATTTAAGAAATATGTTTACATGAACGAAATGGAAAAGAATTTATGGGATAATATATATGTTTGCTTGTCTTGTATAAAATTCCAAAACAATTTGTTCTAATGAACTAATACAACAGGCTCAGGAACATTTTAGCCGTCAAATATTGCAACAAGATCCCTAAGAAAAGCATCCTCTTTCCCTATACCATAAAAAGAACCATGAAATTAACCAAAGCCTTCACCTTTCATTTAACTAGTAACTTCATATAATAGAACTGGAAAAGTACCTAAGCAACTCAAAATGCACAAACTACACCAGAGAATTTGATCAATGAAAACCCTCTAAGTGTATTTATGGTCAAAGTGAAGATATTAGTGACAGCTACAAAAGTACTTCTGAAACAAATCAGTTTCTCTGATGTAATGCTGTCAGGGATATTACACATCAATATCTTTGAACATGCAGCTTATAAATTAGGATTCAGAAACCATGTTTACATATATATCTTGTAGGGCTTAAGAGTTATTTTATTATGATTCCATGTTTCTTGTAATGTGTTATTTCATGGTTTCTTGCTTTTGTTGCAATGTGTATATTGTACTGTTAATTGGAGGAAGCTTGTGTATGTATCTGTGTTTGAATAGTACACGGTAAAGAGTATGGATTTGGAGCTCATGACTTTCCAGCAAGTGGAGTATTTGAAGTAGAGCCAAAGAAGTGCCCTGGATTTATATACAGATGTTCTGTCAATTTAGGCCAAATAAACATGCACCCTTCTGAGTTTCGAACATTCATTGAGAGTGTAGCTAATGAGTATCATGGAGATACTTACCACCTTATATCTAAGAACTGCAATCATTTTACGGATGATGTTTCAAATAGATTGAATGGAAAACGAATCCCAGGTTGGGTGAATCGTCTTGCTAGGCTAGGTATGAACACAACACCTCTGCTTTTGCCACCTTATAATTTATGTCTTTCTTACTTGATTTATCAGAAAAGGGTCTTACATGATGAATAACATCTTTAAGAATATCATATTCAACCAAGTCTAATAATATAGGATAAGATTATTCTTATTATATTTGTCTTTGAATTCTTGTGAACTAAACGTATGTAATCTCAAACTATAGAGGAATCAATCACTGATGCAAAAAAAAACTTTTCTATTATTTTAAACTTTTTATGTCTGTTTTATATCATACCTAAAGGCTCAAACGCAAAAACTAAAATTTATATTTAATTACAAAAATGTTATTGTATATTTTTGACGTCATATTCCTATAAGTCAGTCGTAAATTCAGTGTTATGATAGGCTATTTTTGTGTTAGTGAATTTTCAATATCATGGAGTGAAGATGTTTCATTTCATCTTTCTTTGTTTTGTACTTTTCATGGAACATTCTCTATATTCTTGTAGACTACACAGAAGAGTTTGTTATGAAAACACAATGAAATATATTCTAAGTGTAGCCTTTTGGTGAAAATTTAGGTTCACTTTGCAGTTGCCTACTTCCTGAGTGTGTTGAAGTAACTACTGTTAAACAACTACCGGAATACCATGACTGTTCAGGTATATATATATGTTTCGTGTTCTTGTTTTTTCACTTTTCTGCGTCCAATGTAAACATGTGCACTGATTCTCTATGTGACTATTTGCAGAAGATGAAATCACTGATTCTCTTTCGTCTGCATCACCATGTGCATCTCAAGCAACATCAGTAATGGACGATGACCAAGAAAAGCACCTTTTGTCACCTTTTACCAGCAAAGGAGAAAATGTTTCGTTTGTTAAAGAGGCACCATTAAAACGAATGTCACATGATGGAGGTGAGAAACACTTGGATAATGCATGCTGTGTTGGATTGAGTATTTGAACCGTATCTGATTGTAGGGATGATTGGAGCCTAAAAATTGTTCATTTTTCAAAGGCTTACTGCATTCCTCATTCATTTAGTGGCTTCAGATTTGTGTCAGGGTTGATTCAAGAAACAGTGCCTGATTGGTTTTCATGTATCATCATCAATGATTGTGTATGAGGCCTAGTTGTTCATGCATCAGGGTTTGTATTTGTGGAGCGATGTGGGGCTCTTTGCCATGTAAATTTCATCCAAGTTTGGAAACGAGTTATGGAAGATTCTTTACACGTAGCAATGGTTGTCTATGAGGCTTAGCTTATCATCTGTGCCAGGCTTTTTTTTTTTTTGGAGGATTTGTTGGGGGTCGCAGCTATGTAAATTTTAAGCGCATTTTTAGGAGTCATGAAATATTTTTACATGTTTAATGATTGTGTATGGAGCATAGTTGTTCTAATGCAAGGGTTTAATGTAGGAGGGGATTGTTGGATCTCTTAGCCATGAATGTGATGATTTACATCTACGTTTGAACACTGAGAGATATATAAATATTCTTCAAGACTTTATAAACCATTATGTGTTTTTGGGATTTATGTAGAAAGATATCTGTTACCCAAGAAAATTTGTAATAGTCTTGAAATGTGTTTGTGAGGATGGATGGTGAATAACAAATTGTCTAGAGACTATGTCAAGAAAAAGATAAAAAGAACTTCTTCAGATCATAAAAGGGTCATCATGTTTACATGGGAAAATCTAAACAAATCAAGATTTTGAAAATATAGTCTATAAAACGACTTTCGAAATAAAAATTTTAGAACGCATAAAATACAGAATATATTTTCTGGAATAAATTTCCAAAACAAACTTTCCAGAACACATATCACCTTCATATTTATAACTTAATTTTAATCTGACTTTAAACTATTTTTGAAAAATAAATTTTAGTTTACAGAACTGGTTTTAAAATCAGTTTTGAATTTTAAAAAAATTGTAAAGTCAGCTGCCAGCGAAATCCAATTTTGTTCACAGACCAGTTTAAAAACTGATATGAAATTAGTTGGTCAAAAGACAAACTAAAGTTTTAAAAAGAATAAAAGTTTCAAAATCTAATCCACATATTTTGTTTGATTTTATACAAAACCAAAACCAAAACCAAGTACACCTCCAATAATAAGTCCCACTTGGAAGCTCATTCAAGGAAGATTATGTAACAAAAGGAAAAGCCTACTGCCATTGTAGTCCTCTTCAGCATAATATATTAGCAGCATTCCATCCCCATACTTGCCACCAAGTTTTTATTTCAATGACAGTACATTGTTCCGAAGATGCCTTCAGGCCAAGTGTTATACAAAATGGGTTGAGAATATATTATGCATGTCATCAGGCAGGAATCTAAGCAAATCTGCAATAACAAAATTACAATTGACCAAAAAGGAAAAGAATTACTTTTCACATTTTGCTTCCTCTGCTGGCTACCTACGCTGTTTTCCCTTCAAGGCCCAATTTTGATGTTAGCCAAGCACAAACCTCATCCATCTCTTCAGGAATTGTGTAGTGTCCAAGCCTTTTTAATATGTAGAACCAAAAGAAAAGTTTAGAAAAAAACTAAAATTTAGCATGGGATAAAGAAGATTTTTATAAAAAAATTAGGACGAAATCTATCACAGGGATTTTCGTTTATTACCCATTGTAAGCTTTAAAAGTTACATCCCCAAATCCAGTTGAATTTAAGCACTCCGATGACTTCTCACCAAACTTATAGGGAACAACATCATCACCTGAGAATATAAATACAAATGTTATTCATTCCACAATTCAAAGTTGAATTACCTAGCAATAGCATTAATGTTGGCCAAAACGAGCTTAATTCGAATTATAAAATGATTGTATGGATTTTACCCTACTAAATACATAGGAAATTTTATTCAACCTTGATTAACAGTCTTAAACATAAACCAATGGTAATTATTAACGGAACATATAAATAATAAGGGGTGTCTGCCTGGATATACATTAAATAAAGAAATGTTTTTGCAGCATTTTACAAAAGCATGAATTTTGAAATCAAAGAAAATAGCAAATCACCTACTTAGATGACCCACTTCTCGACCGACTTATGTTGTGATTAGAACAGCTTGTCATGAAAATTATTTAGACCAAATTCTATTTCATGAAAAATCTAAGCAAAACCTAACAGAACTTGCATCATTTTTATCACAACGCTGGTGCTATGTGTACATGCAGGTGATTTGCTATTTCATAGTTTAACACGATATCTAGTGCCCCCTTGGCACAATGGACCCACAGATTCTGATGGAGGGTTTTGTTTTTTGCACCCTTTTGTGTTCCAATGACCTCTATTCACTCCAACGACCACAAGGCCAAGATCACCCAACATCAATCTACAGAACCATCCAACATGCTGGCCAAAAGCAGTGACTTAAACCCGGAGATTTTAGAAGAAATAGGGATGTTGATGTAAGTCAGTAGACATACCAATGGATCCAAACATAAAACTTGTACCTCACCGAATTAGTTTATTTGGACCCAAGGAGATACAGACAATTATTCGGTAAGCTAAATTATCTCACATCACTCGTCCAGACATTGAGTTAGTCATTCTTTTTAACTTTCCTTCTCAAGAGGATTGGGATGCAATCGTATGGCTTCTAGCATATGTTAAGAATACTCTTGGCAAAGACCTTATTTAAGAAGGCAAGGGGACTACTCAAATTGTTGTGTACTCTAATGCTGGTTGGGTATTCCCACCCAGTGTTGGCCACTCCGCTTCAGGATATTGTGTTCTTGTTGGGAGTAATTTAATATCTTGGAAAAGTAATAAACAAAATGTCATCAAATACAAAATCTGAATTCAAGGTAATGGCTTCAGACACCTGCAAGCTCACATTGCTAAAACAAATTCTCAAATAACTTAAATTTGAAGAAAATTCTGAAATGCATATTATATGTGGCAATCAAGCAGCATTATGTATTGCTTAAAATCATGAATTTTATGAAAAACCAAATAATATTGAGGTAGATTGTCATTTCACTTGAGAAAAGTTGGAATTTGGGGATACCACCATTAAATTTCTCAACTCTAGTGAACAGTTGGTAGACATATTCTAAGTCTCTAAGACCACAGATCAATCACATCTCTAGAATGATGAGCACATAAGACTTATATGCTCTAGCTTGAGGAAGAGTGTGTTACAATTCCAGGAATAAGGATCACATCTTTATAATTATAGATATCAAGATCATATCTTTGTAATTAGAAACATCAAGATCATGTGTGTGTGTGTTATTGTTATTATTATTACGGAAGTTTAATCTAGCATCATATATTTATTATCAGAGGATATCAAACTTTCTTTATTTATTGTATTGATTTCATTCTTTTAATATAAATAAACTATTCGTGTTGTCACAGAAATACACGATTTCAAACTTAATGCTTCACTTTTTTCTCATAGTTTAACAATTTCTATTATGTTAGACTTTTAATCGAGCCTCTTTTCTTTCCACTTAATGGATATCCATATAGACTATATAAGTGCAAATCTGACCTTGTAAACAAGTTTTATGAAATTAAGATAAGCTAAAAGTCTACTTTCTACAATGGCATTGACGTCAATTTGAACAAGGGTTGTTGGGTCTATCATGCTAATGCTATCAGATCATCCATAAATATTTAATCTCACACTTAAAAGTATCTAATCCTCACTGCAAGGACGTGTGTTAAAGATTCTATGTCAACTAGAGATATAACCAAATTATAACATAAGTACAAACCTCACCTATCTGCTTTTGTAGTGTTTAGTCAAAATTAAAATATACTTTATAAGACCACTTATTTCATAAAAAAAGTATATTTTATTTTTGATAGATTTACCTTTTCCATGACACAGTAAAACAGGAAAGGATTGAGCACGCCTTCTAGCATCATCTATCCCTTGTAACCTGTTGCTCAAGGTCCTATGCGAAGAATAGAAATGTAGCAATTTCATTAAGTAATATAGAAAGCAAAGGGAAGGGGGGTTGAATCGAAGTAACATGAGAAGTTAAAATGTTGTCAGAAGACCAGACTTTGAGCATGGAAGCCAGCCACTTAAACCAACAGCTGCACTTAAGTTGGAAGGATAAGCAGTCCCATTCCCATATTTCCCAGCAGTAAAGCAGGACACGGAGTACAGGGAAGTAGCAGCTCCCATGCTGAACCCTCCCACACCAAGCTTAACTGTCATACATATATCAGACTACAAATTATTATAACTCAATAATTCGTTTCCTGTGATTGAAAAGAATTATACAACCAAGATACGTAAAAACAGTAAAAGTTATGCATAATTAATTCAAAATTCCCTTCATTTAACAGCATCTGAAATTCAGGATTTACACCATTGACGTTGGCAACTCCAGGAACATTTTAGAAATTTAACCATATAGACCAAAATTATCACATAATAAGAAACGAATTTTACCAATGCTCACTGATAAACCATGAATGATTATGAATAAAAAAGGTAAGAGAATTATCAGCTTCTCTGTTTTCTTTTTGGAGGTATCCTTGACCTCAAATCTAAGGAATTTACTATACTCATATCAGAGGCTGGCAATATTGGCTCTTTGACCCATTCATATTTCTTCCAAATAGATAATTAATTGGGATATGTGGCTAACAACCACGTATATGCATAATTAAATGATAAGTAGAACACCTGGTAGATCTCAAAATAAGTTATGTGGATCAAATTTGCATATTTTTGTCCTTCACATTCAAAAACTGATGTTTACTGACATGAGATCTCAAAGTCATGGAGCTTTACAATATCAATATGGTGGTGGTATAAGGTTCACAAGTTTACATTTAGTAAATGGTTTTCAAATGTTCAATAGAAAGCAGGCAAAAAATCAATCATTTCACCAAATAAGCTAACCAAATATGAATTTATTGTACAAAAGTATGCAAAATGTTCTTAAGCTTTTATTTACTGTAATATACTTGTGTCTATTTCTTTATTCTTTTCTACCTTTTGGTGTGCAAGTTTATGCAAGATATCTTTGACAAATCAAAGATCAGTCCAAGATAATTTATTTTCTTAAGTAATAAAAAGTCATTCATAAAAAAAAAATGTGCAAGAGTTCAATTGTTAAGTTCTAACTTTTATGATAATCTAGCATGAAAATAAGCTTTATGTCAATGAACATGGCATCACCATACTCAAAAACTAAAGGAAGGTATATGGAACATAAATTAAACAAAAATGTTGAAAGAGAAACCCACTGTCTGCAGGCTCCGTAGACAACAAATTTGCAACATGCGCAGCTGAAGCATCCAATCCTTCAAGATCATCAGGAGCATCTTCTGAAATCTCTCCAACATCAAACCCTAAGAGATGCGAAAGTTATAGATAAGAAACTTATCAAGACCAATATAAGGTTATTACAAGATTTAAAACCCAAAGTGCTCTCTGTCCTCAAATGCACTTCTAAGCTCCATGTGACAACTTCAGTATTGCAGCACATAAGCCTGCTTATAATACATTAACTATAGAGGTTGTTTGTCCCTCTATGGGCCTAAAAATTATAAAACTTACAAGCAGTAGATGGAAAGCCACCAAAAATAGATATTGGCCGAGTTGGAGCAGTTGGACATATCCATTTAATCTGCATCATACATTTAAACAATGATCTTTTAAATTACTATCAAGATGATCATACATATCCCAAGAATATAAAACAAGGCATAAGCAAAATGCGTTCCCCTATTAACAGTTAAAAGTTCTGTGTGCTTACATTTGTAATAGGAAGGGTCTCTAGAAGCTGGGACCAACTGCATAAGCAAAGCAGAAAATGAGTTTTGTTCTTCAAGTCAAAACTCGTTATTAAAATTAAAACAATGCTAAAACATCAAATTAAGTCGACACTATAATGGTTAACCCTGTTTTTTCCCTTTTTCAATCCCCTTTCTATGATAGGGCACATAATTTAGAAAATGAGAACCAAAAGATAAGAGCAACTAGTATTGAATCACTATTTGACTCCTAAGAACCAAGATAACACACCAAAGAAAGGTCTCAATTTTATATATCAAAAGGTTGTTTTACACGAGGAGAAGCATGTCTATTTATAGGAGAAGTCACCCTCAAATGCATATGCTAATATAAGTGAAATGAAAACCAAATTCTTAATCTAGACGGTTTTATCTAGTATTGGTCCTGAGATGAAGAGGGAAATTTGAATGTTAAAATTCAAATTCCAACCTTAATTCCCACCTCTATGGTGTTTACCAGAATCTCCTGAGTATAAATAGTAACAGTTCTCAGTGAAATGACATACAATAAATTGAATTAAATAAAAGGGGTTACAAAATGAAAAAGAAAAAAAAAAAAAACTGAACCAGTAAAAGCAGTTAACAAATTAAATAGACAAGATTCATGAGTACTAAAAGTATGACTGTTATTGTGTTTGTCAGCTATCGTAAACCTAAGAGTTGAGTGTTATAGGATATAATTTTTCCCTGTAATTTACTCTTCCTTTTTCATATATATAAAATGTACATCAGCTGAACATGAATGTCGCTGATTTGATATCACATCCAAACTCAAGTTGACACCACATTCAACAGGTTCTCTCTGTTCCAACCTTTGGTCATTTGATGATTCCAACTTCTAACTCCAACCCAAATGAAAACCAGTCTAACATTACTCCACCACCTCTCCTTACATACCAACGCAGGACACAAAGCTCCACCCACCCTTCCTGAAGTCTCATGACTTAGATCCTTCTCCAACAACTTCCTATGCCATGGATCCTTCTCCATCAACTCTTTCACATGACTCCACTTCAAATTGGCCTATAGCTCTAAGGAAAGATTTTTTGTCTACACGTAATCCATGTCCTACTTATAATTTTGGGAGTTATTATCATCATACTTCTTTTGGGAAATGTGTTTCTGTCTACCACCACAATTCCTAAAACTATTAATGAGTTGCTTAATCATCCTAGATAGCAACAAGTCATAATTGATGAAATGCATGCTCTTTCAAGCAATGGCACATGGGAATTTGTTTCTTTCCTCTGAAAAGAAGACGGTTGGTTGCATATAGGTCTATTAGAGTTGGTCCCACTAGGGAAGTTGATAGTCATTGTTAAGAACTGGACTTTAAGCCTAACTCAATTCCACAAAACCGGCTTGTAAGGTGAGGTTTGTACCCACTTATATATTCTAAATTGGCCTTATCTCTAGTCGATGTGAGACTTCCAACAATCTTAAAGCTCAATCGGTTGCCGAAGAATATGAATTTATGGACTTGATTATTGTCATACTTTTCATATAATGGCCAAGATCAACACAATGAATATTATTGGCCATAGGTTACTTCACCAACTTAACATTAAAAATGTTTTCTATCATGATGATCCCGAGGAGGAAATTTACATAGCTCAAGGGGAGTTTGGTCTAGTGTGTAAATTACGTCACTCTCTCAATGTTATAAGCAATCACTCCAAGCTTGGTTTGGTAAATGCAGTCATATTATGCAAGTTTTTGGAAAGAAAAAAAGTGAGGCAGATCATTCAGTTTTCTATTGTGGTACTTCTCTGGGGAAGTATTGAAGTCGCTCAATTATAGGAATGAGTCATTCTTTCATGAAGAAAACATGCTCTTGACATTCTAGAGGTGACAGGGTCAGCAAATTACAAGCCTATTGATCCAAATCAAAAGTTGATAGTGGACCAAGGTGAAACTTTTTCATATCCGAAAAGATATAGGCTGGTGAGAAAACTCATTTATCTCAATATTACAAGACATGATATTTCTTATGTGGTCGAAGTAATTAGTCAATTCATGCAAAATCTTCATATTGATCATTGGAATGTTCTAATTCACATTCTCAGATATATCAAAAAAGCTCTTGGACAAGGATTGTTGTATGAGTACAAAGAAATACTCAAATTATAGGGTATTGTGATCAAGAATGGGTTGATTGTCCGATTGAAAAAAGATCCACCACAAAAATATTGTATATTCATTGGAGGTAATATTGTCTCTTGAAAGATCAAGAAAGAAAAATATTGCTGCCCAATCAATGCAAAAGATGCATACAGTTCTGGCCACTTGTGAACTTGTGTGGATTAAACAACTCCTTCAAGAGTTGAAATTTTGTGAAGTTGAATAGATGAAGTTGTACTGTGATAATTAGGCAATCTTCATCCTGCTTTCAATATTGTGCTTCATGAAAGTACCAAAGACAGAGATTGATTGCCATTTTATCAGGGAGAAACTGTTATCCAAGGAACTCCGCACCATATTTATCAGCTCTAACGACCAACATGTAGGCATTCTCACTAAGTCCTTAAGGGAACCTAGAATTCAATTTATCTGCACCAAGCTTGGTGCATATAATTTAATGTTTCAACTTGAGGATGTGTACAAAATATGATTGTTATGGAATTGTAACATATTTTTTCAATTCATAAGTATCCTTGGCAACAATAAACAGTAGCAATCATAAACATTGACTGAAAAATTAAAAAAGCATAGAAATATATCTCCTAACCACAAATTAATTTTCATGTGTGTGTGTGCATGTATAAATTTGGAATAGAGCAATAGGAAATGTCATGTCACCTGGAGCCATTATCCCCGAGGCCATGCAACCAAACTATAGTTGCTTGGTGTTTACCTTTAGGCCTGACAACATAGGTTCTTCCAAACTCAAATGCTCTTCCAGCAGATCTACCACCTAAGATAGATCCACAATAAAGAATGACTAATCACCAAAAGAAAACATGATGGGATATCATTTGTGCTCCCTAAATCCACCAAAGTTAAACCCATTAATCCATCTTCAGAACTGCGAGATACCGCTCGATAGAATTCAATAAATTACGCCCTGAAGTAGCAGGCATACTACAAAGAAGATACTTACCAACAGAACCAAGTGATGGCGCAGCAAAGCTCATTTTAGCCTCTATAAAAAAACACCTAATGATCAGTCCTAGGGCTGCAATAAATAAACATTGAAAATTTGACATCAACACCAAAAATCTCAGTTAAGTGGACAAGACCAGTAATGATAACAAGTCCAGAGTAAATGAAGATCCAGCATCACATAAACATAAAAGATATAACTATCAGAATATTTAAGAATTCAATAATTAAATATCTTAATTTGAAGCAGAAGTTGTATTTCAAGTCTTCACAAACCTAAGAAATACACACAAAGGTACTGTTAGAAATCCCATGCCAACTAGAAATGTAGAAAAATTACAGTATATAAGTGGGTACATATTGCAAGCCAATTTTATCTGGTAGAATTAAACCTAAATCCACTTTCAAAGAGGTATACACCAATATGGAAACCTATCAAGTTGAGCCAAATACTAAACTGGTTTACATTATCCAGATTTCTCAAATGTTGAAATTACAACAGTAGAAGAACATGAGAACAACAAATTTAAAAGACAATGCAAACATCAGAGCTCATAGGAGGTTTGTTCTGTTTTAAATCATTGAAAAGGAAGGAACCAGATAAGATTTCATTTCCAAAACCAGTAAAATGAAACCGAGTAACACAAGAAAAACAGGTATTACAATGTCTGGGAAAACTGAACTAGAGAAGGGAATCTGAGCTTTTGATGGGTTGACTTTCTCTGTTCACTAGGACTGCAAAACATTAAACCAAACAAACAACAAAATAACACTATTATTCAATACAAAACACACAAGATAAAAAACAAATGGTTCCCAATCTGGTGCTTAAAATGTGTTCAAAGAAGTCCGAAAAGTTCAAGAGATTTTAAAAAAATTATTATACAAAAGAAACCATACTAATGCAAGTATATACTAATTTGTGCTCTGACTCAATGTTAGAACTAGGTCAAATTTAAACAAGGATCCAAAACACCCCAGAGAACCTATACAAATCCCAAAATAAGAACTAAAAAAATTGACAGTAAATCTCATCAAAGATTATATCAAGGAGAATCATGGCTAGAAAAAAAAATCAATAAATCCGCATTCCACTACATACAAATCACCAGCCACAATTCCGAAGCAGAACACACAAAACAAAAGAAAAGAAAAAAGAAAAGAAACACAAGCTACACAATTAATTTTAAAGTAAAAACAAAAAAGAGAATGCACAAACCTCTGTTGAGAAGTGATTGTACTGCAAAAACATAAAAAAAAAAAAAATGCTAAGACGAACAACTCTAGTTATAGAAAAACCAACCTCTGTCGTTGATGTCGCGTAACACCTGATACCAAAAAAATGACAGCTTTGTGTTGATTTGGTTGTCTCCTTGTTTTTAACTTTCTTATTTTCCTCTTCTTCCATATAAATGATAAATTATTATAAACAATAAAAAATAAAAAATAAAAAATAAAACACAAACCACTTACTGTGAATTTTTCTAATGTAATATGAATTTAATTAAATTTTGTAATATACACGTAAGTTGACTCATCGGTGCACAGTGACCGTTGGATGTAAATCAGTGATGGATATGTGAGTGCCACGTATTGTTGACTAGGATAGGCAACAACTATAGTGGAGTGTGTCAGAAGACGCTGCACGGTTCAATTGGTAGGAGATCGGAAATCCCGTGTGGTCCAGATCTACCCTTTTTGCTTTGACAGCAAGATATGCCAGAAAAATATTTAAAACAAAATAAAGATTATTTAATCTTATTTATGTCATTTTTTTTGTCAGTACCATAAAAATATTATTTCAATATTATAAAAATATTATAATATATATGTTTTTCTTCATTCTTACTTTTGAGGTAGATTACTCGAAACAGGTATTAATCCTAATCTTTAATTTGATGTAGGAATAAAAGGATAAACTCATGTTAACCCTAATCTTTAATTTGTTGTTAAAAAACCATATTAACTACTTAAGTATTTATTTTTACGTAATTGAGATATTATTGTTGAGTTGTACTTATAAAACTAAGAGTATACCATCTAACACTTGTTAAAATGACATCTTCTAAACTAAATAGATGAAAAATATAAGTCAAATTATCAATATGTCAAGTTTATATGAAAAATATACGAGTCAAATTATCAATATGATTTTAATAAGTTGAGACATTATTATTGTTTGTCTCAATTATAAAACTAATAGAAAATGACATTATTTGTCTCAATTATAAAACATTTCTTTATAAATTTCATTTGGAATGAGTTTGTAATATATTCATTATTGTTATATATATAAGAATTCTTAGACCATTGTAACTTTTGATATTTCAACATATGATTGACAATAAGGAACAAAATATTTTAGAAGATAAATTCCAACATGTTTAAAATATTCTCCTTTGTTTGTTTTTTTGTTATTATGGAGAAACAAATATTTATCGAAATTGTTCATACTAAATTGCAAATGCGATTTTAGTAACAAATCCAATCAGCAATAGTTTTAAAAGAAAGATTCTTTTTTTTAATTGTGCTTCCAAAACAAAGCATGATTAACTAGTTAGGTAACAGAAAGTCTATATAGAAGATTGGTATATATTTTTCATTTGGCGTGATAGGAACACCAATCTTTAATTTTAATTGATGATTTGGAAGTTTGTATCCTACAAATTATTTAAAAACCTCGAAAAATGTATATTGGTATATTCAAGTGTAAGTTGAGACGGCCAAATGAAACAATATATACAATATAAAAAACAACCACTTATTTTAAGATTTTATGTTAAAATTTATGTTATATTTTCTTATGTGATTGATTATGTATTAACTTATTTATTTAAAATAAAACAAAACAGATGTAACTTTTTTATTTTTTTATTTTTTTATTAATAAAATATATATGCTACAAAAAAATTATTTATTTTTACTTTATTTAATATAAAATTTATTTTTGAGTGTTTAATATAGTTTTAATTTTTGTAATTTATGTTTTTTTTTCATGATAGCATACTTGACAATGTATTTCCATTTTTGCTTATGAGATCATCCACCAAATAATTATTTTCAACTGGATGTGAATTTACTTCTTCTAAAGAACAGTAGTTACATCACTTTCATTTTCGGATGAATATGAAAATCACAAAAACACTCAAATACAAGGGTTTTATTAATGAGAAAAAGAAAGTTATTATAAAAAGTTGACAACAATAAAATTACAAATTTATTAAAAACCTAAAGAACAAAACTACCACAATGAATTTCTTGACCAGTCACTACTTCTTCCAACAACCACTGTGCACACAAAGTAAACGATTAGGGTTTTATGGTTTTTAGGTTTAGGGTTTAGTGTTTAGGATTAGGGTTTAGGGATTAGGGTTTAGGATCTAGGATTTAGGGTTTATGGTCTAGGATTTAAGGTTTAGCGTTTAACATTTAGGATTTAGGGTTTAGCGTTTAATGTTTAGGGTTTAGGGTTTATAGTTTAGGGTTTAGGATTTAGGGTTTAGGGTTTGAGGTTTGGGGATTAGGGTTTATAGTTTATGGTTTAGGGTTTAGAGTTTAGTGTTTTAGGGTTTATGGTTTAGGGTTTTAGGGTTTAGGGTCTTAGGGTTTAGTGTTTGAGGTTTAGGGTTTATGATTTAGGGTTTAGAGATTAGGGTTTAGGGTATAGGATTTAGGGTTTATGGTCTAAGATTTAGGGTTTAGCGTTTAATGTTTAGGGTTTAGGATTTAGGGTTTAGCGTTTACGGATTAGGGTTTAGGGTTGGGTTTATGGTTTTAGATTTAGGGTTTACGGTGTAGGTTTTAGAGTTTAGGGTTTTAGGTTTATGGTTTAGGGTTTAGGGTTTTAGGGTTTAGGGTTTAGGGTGTAAGGTTTAACGTTCAGGGTTTAGCATTTGGGGTTTAGGGTTTAGCGCTTAGGATTTAGGCTTTAGGGTTTAGCGTTTAGGGTTTAGGGTTTTGGGTTTATGGTTAAGGGTTTCAGGTTTAGGGTTTAGGGTTTATAATTTATGGTTTATGGTTTTAGGGTTTAGGGTTTATGGTTTAGGGCTTAGGGTTTATAGTTTAGGGTTTTAGGGTTTATGGTTTGGGGTTTAGGATTTATGGTTTAGGGTTTAGGGTTTAACGTTCAGGGTTTAGGTTTTAGGGTTGAGCGTTTAGGGTTTAGGATTTATGGTTCAGGGTATAAGGTTTAGGGTTCAGGGTTCAGGGTTCGGAGTTTAGGGTTTAAGGTTTAGGTTTTAGGGTTTAGGGTTTAGGCATAAGGGTTTAGGGATTAAGGTTTAGGGTATAGGGTTTTAGGTATAGGGTTTATGGTTTAGGGTTTAGAGTTTAGGGTTTAGGGTTTAGCGTTTGGGGTTTGAGGATTAAGGTTTATAGTTTATGGTTTAGGGTTTAGGATTTATGTTTTAAGGTTTAGGGTTTAATGTTTAGGGTTTAGGGTTCATGGCTTATGGTGTAGGGTTTAGGGATTATGGTTTAGGGATTATGGTATATGTTTTAAGGTTTAGGGTCTAGGATTTAGGTTTTATGGTCTAGGATTTAAGGTTTAGGGTTTAGCGTTTAACGATTAGGGTTTATGATTTAGGGTACGTTTAGGGTTTATGGTTTGTGGTTTAGGGTTTAGCGTTTACAGTTTAGGGTTTAGGGTATAGGGTTTGGGGTTTGGGGATTAGGGTTTATAGTTTATGGTTTAGAATTAAGGGTTTATGGTTTATGGTTTAAGGTTTTAGGTTTAGGGTTTTACAGTTTAGGGTTTAGGGTGTAAGGTTTAGCGTTTGGGGTTCAACGTTTGGGATTTAGGTTTTAGGGTTTAGTGTTTAGGATTTAGGTTTTAGGGTTTAACGTTTAGGGTTTTGGGTTTAGGGTTTTGGGTTTAGGGTTTATGGTTTAGGGTTTAGGATTTATGGATTAGGGTTTAGGGTTTAGCGTTTAGGGTTTAGGGTTTAGGGTTTAAGGTTTAGGGTTTAAGGTTCAGGTATAGGGTTTAGGGTTTAAGGTTCAGGGTTTAGGGTTTATGGTTCAGTGTTTTAGGGTTTAAGGTTTAGGGTGAAAGGTTTAACATTTAACGTTTAGGGTTTAGAGTTTAGGGTTTAATGTTTAGGATATAGGTTTTAGGGTTTAGCGATTGGGGTTTTAGGTTTAGGGTTTAGCGATTGGGGTTTTAGGTTTAGGGTTTGGGCTTTTGTGTTTCGGGTTTAGGGTTTAGGGTTTATGGTTTATGGTTTAGGGTTTATAGTTTATGGTTTAGGGTTTTAGGGTTTATGGTTTATGTTTTGTGGTTTAGGGTTTAGAGTTTAGGGTTTTAGGTTTATGGTTTAGGGTTCAGGGTTTTAGGGTTTAGGGTTTAAGGTGTAAGGTATAGCTTTTGGGGTTTAGAGTTTAGGGTTTAGTGTTTAGGATTTAGGTTTTAGGGTTTAGCGCTTAGGGTTTATGGTTTTAGGTTTAGGGTTTAGGGTTTATAGTTTAGGGTTTAGGGTTTATGGTTAAGGGTTTATATTTTAGGGTTTAGGGTTTATGGTTTAGGCTTTATAGTTTAGGGTTTAGGGTGTAGGCTTTATAGTTTAGGGTTTAGGGTTTTAGGGTTTAGGGTTTAAGGGTTTAGGGTTTAAGGTTTATTGTTTAGGGTTTTAGGCTTTAGGTTTTAGGGTTTAGGGTTTATGGTTTAGGGTTTAAGGCTTAAGAATTATGATTTATTGTTTAGGGTTTAGGGTTTAGGGTTTATGTTTTATGGTGTAGGGTTTAAAGTTTAGGGTTTTAGGTTTATGGTTTAGGGTTTTAGGCTTTAGGGTTTTAGGATTTAGGGTGTAAGGTTTAGCGTTTAAGGTTTAGCGTTTGGGGTTTAAGGTTTAGTGTTTAGGATTTAGGTTTTAGGGTTTAACGTTTAGGGTTTAAGGCTTTGGGTTTAGGGTTTAGGGTTTAGGGTTTAAGGTATAAGGTTTGGGGTTTAGGGTTCATAGTTTAGGGTTTTAGGGTTTAGGGTTTACGGTTTAGGGTTTCAGGTTTAGGGTTTAAGGTTTATTGTTTAGGGTTTATAGTTTAGGGTTTATGGTTTAGGGTTTTTGGGTTTAGGGTTTAAGGTTTATTGTTTAGGGTTTTAGGTTTTAGGTTTTAGGGTTTATGGTGTAGGGTTTAAGGTTTAGGGTTTATGATTTAGGGTTTAGGCATAAGGGTTTAGGGATTAAGGTTTAGGGTATAGGGTTTAGGGTTTACGTTTTAGGGTTTAGAGTTTAGGGTTTAGGCTTTAGCGTTTAGCGTTTGGGGTTTGAGGATTAAGGTTTATAGTTTATGGTTTAGGGTTTAGGGTTCATGGCTTATGGTGTAGGGTTTAGGGATTAGGGTTTAGGGAATATGGTCTCGGGTTTAAGGTTTAGGGTCTAGGATTTAGGTTTTATGGTCTAGGATTTAAGGTTTAGCATTTAGAGTTTAGCGTTTAGGATTTAGGGTTTAGCGTTTAACGTTTAGGTTTTAGGGTTTAGCGTTTAGGGTTTAGGGTTTAGGGTATATGGTTTGGGGTTTGGGGATTAGGGTTTATAGTTTATGGTTTAGGATTTATGGTTTAAGGTTTAGGATTTAGGTTTAGGGTTTAAGGTTTAGGGTTTTAGGGTTTAGGGTTTAGGGTGTAAGGTTTAGCATTTAGGGGTCAGCGTTTGGGATTTAGGTTTTAGGGTTTAGTGTTTAGGATTATGGTTTTGGGGTTTAACGTTTAGGGTTTATGGTTTAGGGTTTTTGGTTTTGGGTTTAGGGTTTATGGTTTAGGGTTTAGGGTTTATAGTTTAGGGTTTAGGGTTTTAGGGTTTAGGGTTTACGGTTTGGGTTTATAGTTTAGGGTTTAGGGTTTATGGTTTAGGATTTATGGATTAGGGTTTAGGGTTTAGCGTTTCGGGTTTAGGGTTTAGGATTTAGGGTTTAGGGTTTTGTGTTTATGGTTTAGGGTTTAAGGTTTAGGGTTTAAGGTTCAGGTATAGGGTTCAGGGTTTAAGGTTCAGGGTTTAGGGTTTATGGTTCAGGGTTTTAAGGTTTAGGGTGTTAGGTTTAGCGTTTAGGGTTTAGCGTTTGGGGTTTAGTGTTTGGGATATAGGTTTTAGGGTTTAGCGATTATGGTTTTAGGTTTAGGGTTTTGGGTTTAGTGGTTCGGGTTTTGGGTTTAGGGTTTATGGTTTATTGTTTAGGGTTTATAGTTTAGGATTTAGGGTTTTAGGGTTTATGGTTTAGGGTTTATGTTTTGTGGTTTAGGGTTTTAAGTTTATGGTTTAGGGTTCAGGGTTTTAGGGGTTAGGGTTTTAGGTGTAAGGTATAGCGTTTGGGGTTTAAAGTTTAGGGTTTAGTGTTTAGGATTTAGGTTTTAGAGTTTAGCGTTTAGGGTTTATGGTTTTGGGTTTAGGGTTTCGGGTTTAGGGTTTAGGGTTTATGGTATATAGTTTAGGGTTTAGGGTTTAGGGTTTATATTTTAGGGTTTAGGGTTTACGCTTTATAGTTTAGGGTTTATGGTTTTAGGGTTTAGGGCTTAGGGTTTAGGATTTATGGATTGGGGTTTAGGGTTTAGCGTTTAGGGTTTAGGATTTAGGGTTTAGGGTTTAGGGTTTAAGGTGTAGGGTATAGCGTTTGGGGTTTAAAGTTTAGGGTTTAGTGTTTAGGATTTAGGTTTTAAGGTTTAGCGTTTAGGGTTTATGGTTTTGGGTTTAGGGTTTCAGGTTTATATTTTAGGGTTTAGGGTTTAAGGTTTATAGTTTAGGGTTTAGTGTTTAGGCTTTATAGTTTTGGGTTTAGGGTTTTAGGGTTTAGGGTTTAAGGTTTATTGTTTAGGGTTTTAGGGTTTAGGGTTTAAGGCTTAAGGATTATGATTTATGGTTTAGGGTTTAGGGTTCAGGGTGTTAGCGTTTAGGGTTTAGCGTTTGGGGTTTAAGGTTTAGTGTTTAGGAAATAGGTTTTAGGGTTTAGAGTTTAGGGTTTAGGGTATAAGGTTTAGGGTTTAGGGTTCATAGTTTAGGTGTAGGGTTTTAGGGTTTAGGGTTTCAGGTTTAGGGTTTATGGTTTATGGTTTAAGGTTTATAGTTTAGGGTTTAGGGTTTAAGGTTCAGGGTTTAGGGTTTAGGTTCATGGTTTAAGGTTCATGGTTTAGGGTTTATGGTTCAGTGTTTTAGGGTTTAAGGTTTTGGGTGAAAGGTTTAACATTTATTGTTTAGGGTTTAGCGTTTAGGGTTTAGAGTTTAGGGTTTAATGTTTAGGATATAGGTTTTAGGGTTTAGCGATTGGGGTTTAAGGTTTAGGGTTTAGCGATTGGGGTTTTAGGTTTAGGGTTTGGGGTTTTGTGTTTCGGGTTTAGGGTTTAGGGTTTATGGTTTATGGTTTAGGGTTTATAGTTTAGGGTTTAGGGTTTTAGGGTTTATGGTTTATGTTTTGTGGTTTACGGTTTAGAGTTTAGGGTTTTAGGTTTATGGTTTAAAGTTCAGGGTTTTAGGGGTTAGGGTTTAAGGTGTAAGGTATAGCGTTTGGGGTTTAAAGTTTAGGGTTTAGTGTTTAGGATTTAGGTTTTAGAGTTTAGCGTTTAGGGTTTATGGTTTTGGGTTTAAGGTTTCGGGTTTATGGTTTATATTTTAGGGTTTAGGATTTAGGGTTTAGGGTTTATATTTTAAGGTTTAGGGTTTAGGCTTTATAGTTTAGGGTTTATGGTTTTAGGGTTTATGATTTATGGATTGGGGTTTAGGGTTTAGCGTTTAGGGTTTAGGATTTAGGGTTTAGGGTTTAGGGTTTAAGGTGTAGGGTATAGCGTTTGGGGTTTAAAGTTTAGGGTTTAGTGTTTAGGATTTAGGTTTTAGGGTTTAGCGTTTAGGGTTTATGGTTTTGGGTTTAGGGTTTCGGGTTTAGGGTTTAGGGTTTAGGGTTTATATTTTAGGGTTTAGGGTTTAGGCTTTATAGTTTGGGGTTTAGTGTTTAGGCTTTAAAGTTTTGGGTTTAGGGTTTTAGGGTTTATGGTTTAAGGTTTATTGTTTAGGGTTTTAGGCTTTTGGTTTTAGGGTTTAGGGTTTAAGGCTTAAGGATCATGATTTAGGGTTTAGGGTTTAGGGTTCAGGGTGTTAGCGTTTAGGGTTTAGCGTTTGGGGTTTAAGGTTTTGTGTTTAGGAAATAGGTTTTAGGGTTTAGCGTTTAGGGTTTAGGGCTTTGGGTTTAGGGTTTAGGGTATAAGGTTTAGGGTTTAGGGTTCATAGTTTAGGGTTTAGGGTGTTAGGGTTTAGGGTTTACGGTTTAGGGTTTCAGGTTTAGGGTTTATGGTTTATGGTTTAAGGTTTATAGTTTAGGGTTTAGGGTTTGGGGTTTTAGGGTTTATGGTTTAAGGTTTATTGTTTAGGGTTTTAGGTTTTAGGGTTTAGGGTTTAAGGTTTAGGGTTTAGGGTTTAGGGTTTGGGGTTTAGGCATAAGGGTTTAGGGATTTAGGTTTAGCGTATAGGGTTTAAGGTTTACGGTTTAGGGTTTAGAGTTTAGGGTTTAGGGTTTACGGTTTAGGGTTTACGGTTTAGGGTTCATGGCTTATGGTGTAGGATTTAGGGATTAGGGTTTAGGGATTAAGGTTTAGGGAATATGGTATAGGGTTTAAGGTTTGGGGTCTAGGATTTAGGTTTTATGGTCTAGGATTTAAGGTTTAGCGTTTAGGGTTTAGCGTTTAGCATTTAGGATTTAGGGTTTAGCGTTTAGCGTTCAGGATTTAGGGTTTAGCATTTAACGTTTAGGGTTTAGGGTTTGTGGTTTAGGGTTTCGCGTTTAGGGTTTAGGGTATATGGTTTGGGGTTTATAGTTTATGGTTTAGAGTTTAGGGTTTATGGTTTAGGGTTTTAGGGTTTAGGGTTTAGGGTTTTAGGGTTTAGGGTTTAGGGTGTAAGGTTTAGCGTTTAGGGTTCAGCGTTTTGGATTTAGGTTTTAGGGTTTAGTGTTTAGGATTTTCGTTTTGGGGTTTAATCTTTAGGGTTTTTGGTTTTTGGTTTAGGGTTTAGGGTTTAGGGTTTTGGGTTTAAGGTTTATGGTTTAGGGTTTATTGTTTAGGAATTTAGGGTTTTAGGGTTTTAGGGTATAGGGTTTACGGTTTAGGGTTTAGGGTTTATGGGTTTATGGTTTATGGTTTAGGATTTATGGATTAGGGTTTAGGGTTTAGTGTTTAGGATTTAGGGTTTAGGGTTTAGGATTTAGGGTATAGGGTTTAACGTTTAGGGTTATGATTTTGGGTTTAGGGGTTAGGGTTTCAGGTTTAGGGTTTAGGGTTTATGGTTTATGGTTTAGGGTTTATAGTTTAGGGTTTTAGGGTTTAGGGTTTAGGGTTTATGGTTTAGGGTTTAAGGTTTTAGGGTTTAGGGTTTAAGGTTTATTGTTTAGGGTTTTAGGCTTTAGGTTTTAGGGTTTAGGGTTTATGGTTTAGGGTTTAAGGCTTATGGTTTATGATTTATGGTTTAGGGTTTAAGGTGTAAGGTTTAGCGTTTAGGGTTTAGCGATTAGGGTTTTAGGTTTAGGGTTTTGTGTTTAGTGTTTCGGGTTTAGGGTTTATGGTTTATTGTTTAGGGTTTATAGTTTAGGATTTAGGGTTTTAGGGTTTATGGTTTAGGGTTTATGTTTTGTGGTTTAGGGTTTAGAGTTGAGGGATTAAAGTTTAGGGTTTTATGTTTATGTTTTAGGGTTCAGGGTTTTAGGTGTAAGGTATAGCGTTTGGGGTTTAAAGTTTAGGGTTTAGTGTTTAGGATTTATGTTTTAGAGTTTAGCGTTTAGGGTTTATGATTTTGGGTTTATGGTTTAGGGTTTATAGTTTATGGTTTAAGGTTTTAGGGTTTAGGGGTTAGGGTTTTAGGTTTATTGGATTAGAGTTTATGTTTTATGGTTTAAGGTTTAGAGTTTAGGTTTAAAGTTTAGGGTTTTAGGTTTATGGTTTAAGATTCAGGGTTATAGGGTTTAGGGTGTAAGGTTTAGCGTTTAGGGTTTAGCGTTATGGGTTTAGGGTTTAGTGTTTAGAATTTCGGTTTTAGGGTTTTGCGTTTAGGGTTTTAGGTTTAGGGTTTAGGGTTTCGGGTTTAGGGTTTAGGGTATAGGGTTTATGGTTTAGGGTTTAAGGTTTATAGTTTAGGATTCAGGGTTTTAGGGTTTATGGTTTAGGGTTTATGTTTTATGGTTTAGGGTTTAGGGTTTAGGGTTTAAGGTTTAGCGTTTGGGGTTTAGGGTTTAGGGTTTAGTGTTTAGGATTTAGGTTTTAGGGTTTAACGTTTAGGGTTTAAGGTTTAGGGTTTATGGTTTAGGGTTTAAGGTTTATAGTTTAGAGTTTAGGGTTTTAGGGTTTTAGGGTTTATGGTTTAGGGTTTATGTTTTATGGTTTAGGGTTTAGAGTTTACGGTTTAGGGTTTAGGGTTTCGGGTTTAAGGCTTATGGTTTAGGGTGTATGATTTATTGTGTAGGGTTTTAAAGTTTATGGTTTATGGTTTAGGGTTTAAGGCTTAGGGTTTATGATTTATGGCTTAGGGTCTAGGGTTTAGGGTTTATGTTTTATGGTTTAGGGTTTAGAATTTAGGGTTTTAGGTTTATGGTTTAGGGTTTTAGGGTTTAGGGTGTAAGGTTTAGCGTTTAGGGTTTAGCGTTTGGGGCTTAGGGTTTAGTGTTTAGGATTTAGGTTTTAGGGTTGAGCATTTAGGGTTTAGGGCTTTGGGTTTAGGATTTAGGGTTTAGGGTTTAGGGTATAAGGTTTGGGGTTTAGGGTTTATAATTTAGGGTTTAGGGTTTTATGGTTTAGGGTTTAGGGTTTACGATTTATGGGTTAGGTTTTAGGGTTTAGCGTTGAAGGTTTAGGGTTTAGGATTTAGGGTTTAGGGTTTAGGATTTATGGTTTATGGTCTAGGATTTAGGGTTTAGCGTTTAGCTTTTAACATTTAGGGTTTAGGATTTCGGGTTTAGCTTTAGCGTTTAGGGTTTATGGTTTAGGGTTTAGGGTTAAGGGTTTATGGTTTAGGGTTTAGGGTTTAGAGTTTAGGGTTTAGGGTTTATAGTTTATGGTTTAAGATTTTAGGGTTTATGTTTTATGGTTTAAGGTTTAGAATTTAGGTTTAAAGTTTAGGGTTTTAGGTTTAGGGTTTAGGGTTTATGTTTTATGGTTTTGGGTTTAGAGTTTAGGGTTTTAGGTTTATGGTTTAGGGTTTTAGGGTTTAGGGTGTAAGGTTTAGCGTTTAGGATTTAGCGTTTGGGGCTTAGGGTTTAGTGTTTAGGATTTAGGTTTTAGGGTTGAGCGTTTAGGGTTTAGGGCTTTGGGTTTAGGATTTAGGGTTTAGGGTTTAGGGTATAAGGTTTGGGGTTTAGGGTTTATAATTTAGGGTTCAGGGTTTAGGGTTTACGATTTATGGGTTAGGTTTTAGGGTTTAGCGTTGAAGGTTTAGGGTTTAGGATTTAGGGTTTAGGGTTTAGGATTTATGGTTTATGGTCTAGGATTTAGGGTTTAGCGTTTAGCTTTTAACATTTAGGGTTTAGGATTTCGGGTTTAGCTTTAGCGTTTAGGGTTTAAGATTTATGGTTTAGGGTTTAGGGTTTAGGGTTAAGGGTTTATGGTTTAGGGTTTAGATTTTAGGGTTTATAATTTATGGTTTAAGGTTTTAGGGTTTTAAGGTTTATGTTTTATGGTTTAAGGTTTAGAATTTAGGTTTAAAGTTTAGGGTTTTAGGTTTATGGTTTAAGGTTTAGGGTTTTCGGGTTTAGGGTGTAAGGTTTAGCGTTTAAGGTTTAGCGTTTGGGTTTAGGGTTTAGTATTTATGGTTTAGTGTTTAGGATTTAGGTTTTAGGGTTTAGCGTTTAGGGTTTTAGGTTTAGGGTTTAGGGTTTAGGGTGTAGGGTTTATGTTTTATGGTTTAGGTTTTAGAGTTTAGGGATTAGAGTTTAGGGTTTTAGGTTTATGGTTTAGGGTTCAGGGTTTTAGGGTTTAGGGTGTAAGGTTTAGCGTTTGGGGTTTAAGGTTTAGGGTTCAGTATTTAGGATTTAGGTTTTAGGGTTTAGCGTTGAGGGTTTATGGTTTTGAGTTTAGGGTTTAGGGTTTAGGGTTTTTGGTGTAGGGTTTATAGTTTTGGGTTTTAGGGTTTAGGGTTCAGGGTTTATGGTTTAGGGTTTGTAGTTTAGGGTTTAGGCTTTATAATTTAAGGTTTAGGGTTTTAGGGTTGAGGGTTTAAGGGTTTAGGGTTTAAGGTTTATATTTTAGGGTTTTAGGGTTTAAGGTTTATGGTTTAGGGTATATGGTTCATGGTTTAGGGTTTCGGGTTTATAGTTTAGGGTTTAGGGTGTTAGGGTTTAGGGTTTAGGGTTTCAGGTTGAGAGTTTAGGGTTTATGGTTTAGGGTTTATAGTTTTGGGTTTTGGGTTTTGGGGTTTAAGGTTTATTGTTTAGGGTTTAGGTTTTAAGGTTTAGGATTTTTGGTTTAGGGTTTAAGGTTTAGGGTTTAAGGTTTAGGATTTATGATTTAGGGTTTAGGGTTTACGGTTTATGTTTAGGGTTTAGGGTTTATAGTTTAGGATTTAGGGTTTAGGGTTTAAGGTTTATTGTTTAGGGTTTTAGGGTTTAGGTTTTAAGGTTTAGGGTTGATGGTTTAGGGTTTAAGGTTTAGGGTTTATGATTTATGGTTTAGGGTTTAGGGTTTATGTTTTATAGTTTAGGGTTTAGAGTTTAGGGTTTTAGGTTTAAGGTTTAGGGTTTCGGGTTTAGGGTTTAGGATTTATAGTTTTGGGTTCTAGGGTTTATGGTTTAGAGTTTATGTTTTATGGTTTAGGGTTTATAGTTTAGGGATTAGAGTTTAGGATTTAGTGTTTAGGGTATAGGGTTTAGGGTTTAGGGTTTATGGTTTAGCGTTTAGAGTTTAGGGTTTAGGGTTTAGGATTTAGGGTTTAGGGTTTTGGGTTTAGGGTTTTGGGTTTTGGGTGTTGGGTTTAAGGTTTAGGGTTAAGGGTTAAGGGTTTAGGGTTAAGGGTTTAGGGTTAAGGGTTTAGGGTTTAGAGTTAGGGTTTAGGGTTAGGGTTTGGGTTTAGGGATTAGGGTTTAGGGTTTAGGGTTTGGGGTTTTGGGTTTGGGGTTTAGGGTTTAGGGTTTATGTTTTATGGTTTAGGGTTTATAGCTTAGGGATTAGAGTTTAGGATTTAGTGTTTAGGATATAGGGTTTTGGGTTTATGGTTTAGCGTTTAGAGTTTAGGGTTTAGGGTTTATAGTTTAGGGTTTTAGGGTTTAGGGTTTAAGGTTTATGTTTTACGGTGTAAGGTTTATAGTTTAGGGTTTTAGGTTTAGGGTTTAGGGTTTTAAGGTTTAGGGTTTAGGATGTAAGGTTTAGTGTGTAGGGTTTAGTGTTTGGGGTTTAAGGTTTAGTGATTATGATTTAGGTTTTAAGGTTTAGCGATAAGGGTTTTAGGTTTAGGGTTTAGGGTTTGTGGTTAAGGGTTTAGGGTTTAGGGTTTATAGTTTGGGGTTTAGGGTTTTATGGTTTATGGTTTAGGGTTTATGATTTATGGTTTATGGTTTAGAGTTTAGGGATTAGAGTTTATGGTTTTTTGGTTTATGGTTTAGGGTTTAGGGTTTAGTGTTTAGGGTGTAAGGCTTAACGTTTGGAGTTTAAGGTTTAGGGTTTAGTGTTTAGGATTTAGGTTTTAGGGTTTAGCGTTTAGGGTTTATGGTTTTGGGTTTAGGGTTTAAGGTTTAAGGTTTATGATTTAGGGTTTAGGGTTTATGGTTTAGGGTGTAGGGTTTTGGGTTTAGGGCTTATGTTTTATGGCTTAGGGGTTAGGGTTTAGGGTTTAGTAGTTTATATTCTATTAGTAGGGTTTAGGGTTTAATTTAATTTGGAGTCACTAAGATATTTGAATAATTTTAACCTTAAATATCATTTTCAATGAATTTTTTAAAATTAAAATAATAGAATGAAAACTTAATTTCGTGTTAAAAGGTTTAGGGTTTTAGGTTTATAGTTTTAGGGTTTAGGGTTCAGGGTTTAGGGTTTGGGGTTTTGGTTTTGGGTTTTGGTTGTTGGGTTTAGGGTTTATAGTTTAGGGTTAAGGGTTTACGGTTTAGGGTTAAGGGTTTAGGGTTTAGGTTTAGGGTTTACGGTTTAGGGTTTTGGGTTTAGGATTTAGGG